>VSMD01058047.1:0-39546 GCA_008750895.1 Mirza zaza | reverse complement strand
TTTTTGAGACAGAGTCTCACTTTATTGCCCAGGCTAGAGTGAGTGCCGTGGCGTCAGCCTAGCTCACAGCAACCTCAAACTCCTGGGCTCAAGCAATCCTGCTGCCTCAGCCTCCCAAGTAGCTGGGACTACAGGCATGTGCCACCATGCCCGGCTAATTTTTTCTCTATATATTTTAGTTGGCCAATTAATTTCTTTCTATTTATGGTAGAGATGGGGTCTCGCTCTTGCTCAGGCTGGTCTCGAACTCCTGAGCTCAAACGATCCGCCCACCTCGGCCTCCCAGAGAGCTAGGATTACAGGCTTGAGCCACCGCGCCCGGCCCAGGCTCTTTTTAACAACCAGTTCTTGCTGGAACTAAGAGTGAGAATCCACTCATTACTGTGAGGATGGCACTAAGCCATTCACGCGGGATCTGCCCCCATGACCAAAACATCTCCCATTATGCCACACCTCTTATACAGGGGATCAAATTTCAACATGAGGTTTGGGGGGAC
This sequence comes from Mirza zaza, assembly GCA_008750895.1. NCBI lineage: Eukaryota > Metazoa > Chordata > Mammalia > Primates > Cheirogaleidae > Mirza > Mirza zaza. Next base: position 39,049 of record VSMD01058047.1, on the reverse strand, counting down.
AACCTATAGCAAACCTTGTGTATAAATATTTCCATGCTATTGGAAGTGTATTTTCAGGGTAGATTCCTAGAAATGAGAGTGCTGGATCAACAGGTCAGAGCATCTGTGTTATAGTTTTGTTAAATGTTGCCAAATTCCTCTTCAGAAAGGTTGTATCAGTATGCATTCCCACCAGCCATGTATAAGATCGTTTCCTCACAGCCTTGCTAACAAGATGTGTTGTCATACTTTTTGCTTTCACCAAACTGATAGGTAAAAAGTAGTATCTCAGGTTGTTTAAACTTTGCATTTCTATAATTATGAGTGAGGCTAACCACCTCTTCATATGTTTAAGCACCACACACACACAGTGAATTATTAAGTCTTTTGCCATCTTTTGAATGGGTTTTGGTTCTTCATTCCCCAATTCAAGAGTTCTTTATAAATTTGTGATATAAGATCTGTGATATATGTTACAAATATGTTCTCTCAATTTGTCAGTTGTCTTTTGACTGTGTTACATTTTGCCAAGATCAAAGAGTTCTTATCTTGAGATCCGAGTATGTCTTCTGAGTTTGCAAAACCTCTAAAATGTCATATCTGCTTTTCTGAGAGGCCTGCAGTGTTCAGATTTCCATAAGGGTCCTGTGACCTGAGAGTGACTAGGAGCTACTACAGCTCTGTATCTTCTACTGACTCTAACTGTGCCTTACAGAACCACTTCTGCTGGAAAGCCCTTCAAATTCTTGAAGGCTTCTCTCACTTCTCTTCACTGTCCTTTTTCAAAAGTCAAACACCCAGAGCCCCAGCCTTTAATTGCATATTTTCAAGTTGTGTCATTAGTGTGAATTCTTATCCATAAAGGCATCCCTCACTTCCTATACATCTCTTACATATGCCACCAAAAGGAGAGTATAATACTCTAGCTGTAGCCTAACCAGCACAAAATAGAGCACAACCACCACATCCCAGTCCAGGTAACACATTTGTGATAATGATATTAAGAGCAAATTGGCTTTCCTAGGCAACCATACCACAAAGTCAATTCTAATTGGCCTGCTAAAACCCGTGGGTCTCCTGTTTCCCCATAAATACTTCTGGCTTTTTTCACTTGTGGAGTTCACTTTTTGGAACCAAGTACAAAATGTTACGTTTGTATCTATAAAATTTCATTTTGCTTTACACAATTAAAAACAGGATTTATCTGTGGTGGTGTTGGGCAGGAAAAAGGGGCTGATTTAAAAAAAGAACAGGGAGATAATAATCTATTAATAATAGTTCTTAGGTTGGGTAGTACGTATAATGCATTGTATGTTATTATACTTTATAATTTTTGTATATTATATACATGCTTTTATTTCATATCAAATAGTACATTAAGAAACTTTTCTTGTTAGACTCAATCCATCATATCAAGAAGTAACATACAAGAAATTTTTGGATGGGCGGGGCTGGGGAAGGAGAGAGTGGGAGAAACCCAGCTGGTCTATACACTAGGTGTGGGTCAAGGTTTTATTACCTCTGTGGTAATAGACTTGAGGCCAAGGTCACACAGGTTTTGTCTGGCAGGCCTGAGGCGGGGATTCAGGTCTTCTGACTCCCATTCTGATGAGAAAAGGGAAACTGTGGGCAAGGGATGCATCTTTTAACCTCCATTGTCCCTCTTTCCCCTGGATTGATGGTTGAAGAGTTTTACTTTGTTTTCTTGTTTGTTTTTTGTGACAGTCTCACTCTGTCACCCTAGGTAGAGTGCCGTGGTGTCAGCACAGCTCACCATAACCTCAAACTCCTGGGTTCAAGCGATTCTCCTGCCTCAGCCTCCTGCGTGGGACTACAGATGTGCCTCAGGGCACCTGGCTAAATTTTCTATTTTTAATAGAGATGGGGTCTGGCTCTTGCTCAGACTGGTCTCAAACTCCTGGACTCAAGCAATCCTCCTGCCTCAGCCTCTCAGAGTGCTAGGATTACAGGCGTGAGCCACCACGCCCAGCCTTCCAGTCGCTCTTTTTTTTTTTTTTTTTTTAATCAGGGATACTGCCACTGGAGAAAGCCCAAGGGTGAGCCCTTACTGGAGTTCCCTGCACAGTATTCTCAAACTGAGGATGTGGAAGGGGATTACAGATTGCCTTTTTGTCACCTAATGCAGGTGACGGATTGTCTGCTTCAAAATCTTGTTGCCATTATTTATATTTCTTTCCTAAAGTGACTTGTTTCTCTCCTGTCTTTGTTTTTTTGGGGTGACCTACATTTTCATGAATTCACCAAGATTTTATTTTGTACCCATCATTTAGAGGGTATTTGGTGGCTGGGCACGGTGGCTCACACCTGTAATCCTAGCACTCTGGGAGGCTGAGGCGGGCGGACAGCTTGAAGTCAGGAGTTCCAAACCAGCCTGAGCAAGAGCGAGACCCCGTCTCTACTATAAATAGAAAGAAATTAATTGGCCAACTAATATACATAGAAAAAATTAGCCGGGCATGGTGGCGCATGCCTGTAGTCCCAGCTACTCGGGAGGGTGAGGCAGCAGGATTGCTTGAGCCCAGGAGTTTGAGGTTGCTGTGAGCTACGCTGATGCCACGGCACTCACTCTAGCCTGGACAACAAAGTGAGACTCTGTCTCAAAAAAAAAAAAAAAGAGGGTATTTGGTGAAGGACTTCAGTAAGTTTTTTGGCAGATTTCCTGCCAACAAAAAGCTCATAATTTTGTTGCATCTTTAGTGGTGCATAACCCTTTAACAGTTAAATTACAGTAACATTTTGAAAATGATAGTGTTCTTTTATTATCTATCTTTTCTCTCTAATTGTGCCTTTGCTAAGTAGTTATGTTTTAGATGTATTTTATTTATCATATGTAAGTAGAGTTATTCAAGTTTTATAATTTGAGATAGCTGAAGGCTGAGTAAAAAAAGGTAACAAACTTGGTTTCAATTAGTTCTAAAAGGGCTTGAAGTACTGAGGCTGTGACCTCCAAGTCATCAGAGTCTCCATTTTCTCTTTGATGATGGTAAAAACAATTCACCCTTAGGCCTTTCCAGAGCTAAAAGTAGAAATAAAAAAAAAATTTTTGGATCCTGAATCTTTTACCTGACTTACTTAACTACATTTTTTTAAAGGTACAGCATCACAGCATAAACTGTGATGGAAAGTTCCACTGTTACTGAATGCTTCATTCATTCCTAATTATAGTCAATATATGAAGCCTACTAACAATTAACTGCCTTTTAGTCTATGTAAAGAAATGATGGGATTCTTCCCAGGCTTTGAGTTTAAAAAAAAAAAAAAAAAAAGAAATGATGTATTTATCATGAGGGGAATGGACCCTCGCACAAGAAGTCCAGAGAACATAAATTTATTAATGGGTCTAGAGAAGGGGCTGGTAAACTATAGCCCTTAGGCCACCAGTTGGTGCTTCCCCTGCCCCCTAGAGATGAGGTCTCACTATATGACCCATGCTGAAGTGCAGTAGCCATTCATAGCAGTAATCATAGGTCCCCCTGGGCTGGAGCAATTCTCCCGCACTTTAGTCTCCTGAGTAGCTGGAACCACCACACCTGGCTAATTGTTGTTGTTGTTGTTTTTTAATTTTTTAAAAACGTATTTTATTTTATTTTTTTAGATATAGGGTCTTGCTCTGTTTCTGTTAGCAGGCTGGAGTGCAGTGGCATGATCACAGATCACTGCAGCCTCTTAGGCTCAAGCAATCCTCTCGCCTCAGCCTCCCAAGCAGCTGAGATGACAGGTACATGCTACCATATTTGCCTAATTTTTAAAAAGATTTTTTGTAGAGACAGGGTTTCACTATGTTGATCAGGCTGGTCTTAGACTCCCAGCTTCAAGTGATCCTCCTGCCTTGGCCTCCCAAAGTGCTGAGATTATAGGTGTGAGCCACTGTCCCCGGACCTTTTACAAAATTTTTTTAGATATGGATTCTCACTATGTTGCCCAGGCTAGCCTGTGCTTATAAAGTGTTACTAGAATACATCCATATTCATTCATTTATATGTTGTCTCTGCTTACTTTTATGCTACAACAGCAGAGTTGAGTAGTTCCAACAGAGACCATATGGCCGGCAAAGTCCAAATTATTTACTATATGGCCCTTTACAGAAAAAGTTTGCTGACCTCTGGTCTAGGGCACTGTCCAGGAGAGAATGAGTTTTCTAGTCTACTTGGCAGGTATATTCCTTTATCACAGTTCACTAACTACTAGTCTCCCCTAACTAACCCCTCCTACTCTAATTTCAAGACCATAGAGAGAAATTTGATTTCCCATGTAGGCTTGCCTACAAGGAGAAGACATACTGACCAGCCAGTGTGACCATTCCTACTGAGTGATAATTCCACTTTTCACTGTGTGTTAATTAAAGAACTGGCTTTCTGATTTATACTTCAGTCTCTCATGAAGTGGGTTAGCATGGGACAATCCTTTGGAGACCATCAGCTCTGATAATACTAAAAAATAAAAGTCAAGTTCCTGTTCTTGCAAAGTTAAGGACCAGCTCCTGAAACATGGATAACCCTCTAAGGTATCCATCCAACGGAGCCCCACTTGGGTCAAAAGCCTCCCTTCAAAGATTTCTGTGATACCTCCTCACTCTACCCTACCAAAAATTAAGGATTCAGTATATATTGTTTAACATCAGATGCAGAAATACCACATGATTTTCACATAGAGACTCAACATTCCGTATACAGTAGCTGCTTCAGTGACTTTTTTTTTACTAGATGAGTACTTCCTTTCTTCAAGTGTCTGATATGACACAAATGTTTTAAAAGATCATCAAAAGAAAGTTAACGTCAAAATCAACATTTTAGAAATGTTTCAAGAATAAATCATAAGCTACCTGTCAGCATCTGTATTTTCTCATGAGACGTGTTACTCTGAAAAGCTGTCATTCACACTCAACTCATCTGAATGAAGATTTCTTACCTGACTTGGGATAATCTTTTCTTCAGCAGCTGTGGAATGTTGACAAGGATCTTCCTTTGCTCCCTCACAGGGGTCTCTCATAATTTCCACCTGGTCCCCTTGATCTCTGAAGACCTTTAGCTCCATGCTCTTGGTTTTCTCTTCCCTATCCAAGATCCCAGAAGCCACAGAACCTCCTGCTGTGGAGTCCACTAGCCCACACTGCCCAGGCTCAGCCCCATCATCCAAGGTCTCCCAGGTTTCTTCACCACAACTTTCCGCATGAGTCCTCTGAAGCTCCAAGGGCAATGCCCTACTATGACTTACAAGAGAGCATGAGGCTCCAGGTTTTACATCTGGAATCACATTTGGCTCAGAGTCAGCATGAAGCTCTTTGGAGACACTTACTGGGAGTTCAGAGTATATTTCCTGTACCACAGCAGACATGGAGGAATCAAGTGGAACTGGCTGAGTCTCTACTCCGGATGACAGCATTAGGGCAGATGTAGATTATGGAGTCAAGTCTTTTACATCAAACGGTTCCCCCTGACACAAATCAAAGGAAGGGATAAAAGTTTAAAACCTTGACAGGGTAGAAGAAAACTGTCTCAGTTCAAACTGGCCAAAATGAAGAAAATAAATTCTACTTCAAATGCCAGCATTATCTGGCACCAAAAATTTCTCAATAAACTGAATTAGTGAATAAATAAATACCTTTACCTTTAATGGACATCTGTCTAATCTCAACTCAAATTTTGCCTTATGAATTTAAATCTTAAGATCCAGCAAATGTAGATGAGAATAAGACATGCCTAAGCATCCAAGGGTAGACCTGATGTAAATTAGAAAATAAAGATGGTCTTCTACTTATTTTCAAGGCACGAACCCTAATCATTTTGTTCACTGCTGTAATCCAACTGCCTAGTGGATACTCAGTAAAATATTTGTTGAATGAATACATACTGAGGGACTCTGGAGAATTTGAAACACTGACTTATGGGACTTTGAAGAATATGATACATTTATTTTCCTCTTTGCGTGAGGATACAGAGAAATGGAATTCCATTCCTTTAATGTTTACTAAATAGTTGAGCTATACCTACTCAGACTATCACAAGACACTACTAAACCAGCTTTTTAGCAGAATTCTTCCTGACTTTTATCCTGCATCTAGAGATTTTCCAAGTGCTTTCATAGTCACCACTGGTTTGATTCTCACAACAACCTTGTGAGCTAAGTAGGGCAGCTATTAGCTGCCCATTATAGATCCTAACACCATACCTGAAGACTTTAAAAGTGACCTGCCTAAAATATTACAGCTTTGTTGGTGGAGATGGACTCTTTGGGTCCCTGTGACCTGTGCCCAGGTCCTTTCTTTCCTCTGCCCACCACTGAGGTATGAGTGTTCTTAAAAGTTAATCCCTTAATGAGTGAGATGTACATTTGGGGGATGGTCATGCTTGAAGCTCTGACTTGAGGGGGAAGGAGGGGCATGGGCAATATATGTAACCTTAACATTTGTACCCACATAATATGCTGAAATTAAAAAAAGTTAATCCTTGACTCCTCCCTTTTTAGGCTTCACTTTCCTAATGACCTCACCTTGTCCTGCAGCTTCTCTGCTACAAGGATGACTCAAAACTGTCCCTTTAAGCATAGAGTTACCACAAGACCCAGCAATTTGACTTGTTGGTATATATTTGAAAAACATATGTCCACACAAAAGACTGTACACAAACGTCCTTAGCAACACTACTCGCAATAGCCAAAAAGTGTAAACAACTCAAATATCCATCAATTGGTGGATAAACAAAATGTCGTATAGCCACACAATGGGATATTATTCAGCCATAAATAGGAATGAAATACTAATACATGTTATAACTGGATGAACCTTGAAAACATTATGCCAAGTGAAAGAAGCCAGTCACAAAAGACCGCATATGATAAAATATAATAACCTAATATAAAATCTAATTTATATGAAATATCAAGAATAGAGACAGAAAGTAGATGAATAGTTGCTTACAGCTGGGAGTGTTAGAGAAACAGGGAGTGGTAGCTACCCCAATTTCTTTCTGGGGTAATGTTCTAAAGTTGATCATGATGATGGCTGTACAACTCTGTGACTATACTAAAAACCACTGACTTACACAATTGAAATTGGTCAATTATATGGCACACGAATTAAATCTTTTTTTTTTTTGAGACAGAGTCTAACTCTGTTGCCCAGGCTACAGTGCTGTGGCGTCAGCCTTGCTCACAGCAACCTCAAACTCATGGGCTCAAGGAATCCTTCTGCCTCAGCCTCCCAAGTAGCTGGGACTACAGGCATGCGCCACCATGCCCGGCTAATTTTTTCTATATATTTTTAGTTGGCCAAGTAATTTCTTTGTATTTTTAGTAGAGACGGGGTCTTGCTCTTGCTCAGGCTGGTCTTGAACTCCTAACTTTGAGCGATCCTCCCGCCTCGGCCTCCCAGAGTGTTAGGATTACAGGCATGAGCCACCATGCCCAGCCAGAATTAAATCTTAATAAAGCTGATTAAAAAAAAGAAATCTGTCCCTGGTCCCAATCTTTCTCTCAATTCCTCATGTATATTTCACTCAAGATTCACCCCTAAAACTCGACATGTCTAAAACAGAACCCATTCAGTAAATAATTGAGTCTTTCTATATACAAACAACTTTGAGAAACAAGGATGAATAAGATGACCTCCGTAAACTTACATGCTTATTCTTGTTGCCTCCCTTAATAAAGGCATCATCATTATCGTAGAACTCAGACTTGAAACTCCAGAAATAATCACATATGACCTTCCATTCACCATTCGATCAGCATATGTAGCCTGTGGACTCAACCCCTGCAGTGTTTCTAATAAATCCTATTCTTTTTCATCCCCACAGTTCTACTTGAAGATTTTCTTCCAAATGCTGTTCCACACAGGGTCATGCACAAATACAAGTTTTACTATACAGATCTTTATCATAAAGAATCAATATTGACAATCACATAAAATGGTTCATCTCCTGATACTCTTGTTTGGCAGAATTCTAAGAAATTCAACTTGTAAAACAACTAGGCACATTGGCTGCAGAAGCAAAACAGACACTCCCTCTTTTTCATTCTAGTTTAATTCGGGGTTCTTTTCTTTCTTTCTTTCTTTTTTTTTTTTTTTTTGAGACAGAGTCTCACTCTGTTGCCTGGGCTAGAGTGCTGTGGCATCAGCTTAGCTCACAGCAACCTCAAACTCCTGGGCTCAAGCAATCCTCCTGCCTCAGCCTCCTGAGTAGCTGGGACTACAGGCATGCACTACAATGCCTGGCTAATTTTTTCTATATATTTTTAGTTGGCCAATTAATTTCTTTATATTTTTAGTAGAGACGGGGTCTCGCTCTTGCTCAGGCTGGTTTTGAACTCCTAACCTTGAGTGAACATCCCGCCTCGGCCTCCCAAAGTGTTAGGATTACAGGTGTGAGCCACCGAACCCAGCCATAATTCTGGGTTCTTTTCTGAGCAGAATCTGTAGTTGAGTTACTAAGAACAGCTGGAACTCTCAGAGGTGACATGATATTTAGATGCAAGCCTAGAGCAGTAGGTTAAACTTATTCTCACTCACTAGCTCACATCACCATCTATGAAAATATTGGTTATGCCACAAGATTGCAGCAACAGAATACAATTTTAATAAGACATTCACGTTCTTTAAAACTAAATTTCTGAATGCAATGGAACAATCAAAAATAAAGATATAGAAAGCTACCTGAGATATTTTATTGAACTAAATAAACATCATGATTTTTATTTTGGTAAAATAGATATACATGTAGGAAAAATGTCTGAAAGAATATAAACCAAATATTACCCGTGTTACCTTGCATGATGGGATCACCAATCACTTATCTCTATGCTGTACTTTTTTTTAAAACAAGTGAGTGTCTATTACTTACATTAAAATTTTTTCCAGGCCGGGTGCAGTGGCTCACACCTGTAATCCTAGCACTCTGGGAGGCCGAGGTGAGAGGATCGCTCAAGGTCAGGAGTTAGAAACCAGCCTGAGCAAGAGCGAGTCCCCATCTCTACTAAAAATACAAAGAAATTAGTTGGCCAACTAAAATATATAGAAAAAATTAGCCAGGCATGGTGGCACATGCCTGTAGTCCCAGCTACTCGGGAGGCTGAGGCAGGAGGATCACTTGAGTCCAGGAGTTTGAGGTTGCTGTGAGCTAGGCTGATGCCACGGCACTCTAGCGTGGGTAACAGAGTGAGACTCTGCCTCAAAAAAAAAAAATTTTCTAACCATTATTTCCTAAGATCAAAATGCATAGCAATAAAAAAATACCATGTGTATTATCTCTTCCTTTTATCAGTATTTTTCCAACTGTGGGCTCTCTGCCTCAGCCAAAGTTTTTACATTGAAGTGTTAAATAAACCTGAAGTAAAAGGGAAGAGTAAGGGGCTGGGCACAGTGGCTCACGCCTGTAATCCTAGCTCTCTGGGAGGCCGAGGCAGGTGGATTGCTCGAGGTCAGGAGTTCGAAACCAGCCTGAGCAAGAGCAAGACCCCGTCTCTACTAAAAATAGAAAGAAATTAATTGGCCAACTAATATATATAGAAAAAATTAGCTGGGCATGGTGGCACATGCCTGTAGTCCCAGCTACTAGGGAGGCTGAGGCAGGAGGATCGCTTGAGCCCAGGAGTTTGAGGTTGCTGTGAGCTAGGCTGATGCCATGGCACTCACTCTAGCCTGGGCAACAAAGTGAGACTCTGTCTCAAAAAAAAAAAAAGAAAGAGTAATACATGCTTATAAAATGTAGAAAGAGATTTACAATTTAATCCTTATTAATGACTTATAATCAGCCTACTGGGTGAGGACACCAGATAATTACCTAGTTTGAGGTAGAAGCAAAAAAGAAACCATAGATTTTATGAACAACTCTTCCCAGCTGCTACTGGCTTGTTATTATCATAACACAAATAAGTACTGTATAAAATTGTTCAGGGAATAGATTTGCTCCAAAAAGAAAAGAAAAGAAAAGAAAAGACTAATATTTATAGAGAGTATGTAATAAAATTATTTCAACAAAAGAAGAAATTCTCTTTTTTTTGAGAACAATTATCTCATGATCTTTCTGTTTCAAATGCAGAAGTACTGCTGTGAGCAGTCTTAGCTGCTGGTCTCCAAGTCAGGAAGCCAGGGTCCCTATCCTGTCGAACAGCTACTAGTTGCAAAGCCTGAAGTGTGTTAAGTGAAAGTTATGTGAACTTTCCTGGAATTGTTCTTCACATGTTAATCAAAATAAGCTTAAAGGGTCTAGCCACCCATAAAAATCCCAAGACTCTAAAGGATAACTTTTCTATTTCTCTTTGTTTCAGCAAAGCACACCTACAGACATCAACAATGGTGGTACAGAGCTCAGACTAATCCCCTCTGCAAGTACTCAAGGGCATTTGAGGTAATTTAAGACACTTTACATACAAAAAGATGGAAAGCTTTTCTTCAGTGTGCCTGCAAGTAATTTGGCAGTGTTAATTTCTATTCCACCTAAAAACAAAAACAGGAAAAAAGAAAAAAAGAAAAAAAAACTCCACCAGTGAAGGATTAACATTGCAGCTCTCAATCTCATTTGAATACATTTTATAATACTAAAACCCCAACAAAGTGGCAACTTTTACTTTAGTCATTCAAACATTCCCCAAAACAAAAGTTCTGGAGGTACAAAATTTACAGCAATAAGCGAAAAATAAGAAAAAAAAATCAAACAAAGAAAACAGCAGAAGAGAAAACCATGTGCCCCAATAATCCCGATTCTGAAGTTCTCCCCACCCTTTAATTCCAATGCAAAGGGGCTGTTCACACTGGATGCTGCCATGCTTGTGTCAAGGAACAATATTCACAATAATGATCAGGCCCTCAGAAGTTCAAAACACTCCTTTCACCTTGAGAAAGGGGCTTTCTTTTCCAAAGATTCAGACATTGTAGCCAATCCCTCCATGAGAGAATGTGGAGAAGGGGGCCTCTTCTTGAGAAAGAAAAAGAGAAAGAAATCTTTTAACAAGGTCTCAAGACAAACTGAAAGTGAGGCAGGGAAGTGCATATACTAAATAGGGCTCAGCTCTTCAACATGGAGTGTGCAGGAAATCTCAAAAGCATCAAGGATTGTTTCCCTTTTCCTCCCTTTATTAGCATGAAGAAAAAGGATTACTCTGTCTCCATGTAAGGAGTGAAACGGTAAAAATGCTCCTGATTGCCACTGACAAAGGCTCCCTACATAAAAGATTTTCATCTCTTTCAAATGAAGAGGAGAAAAGAAACCATCTGCGCCAGTCTAGATATACAGGGAGAAAGAGATCTCTCCTCATAGGTATAGGGTCTTATTTTTCTTGGAAGAGCAAGATAAAGAAAGAAGTCAGAATTGCCCTCTTGGGGGATTGGGAGACGTGCAGATAGAAGGAAGCTTTTTTGTCACTAGACCAAGTCGGGGGAGTGGGAGAGGACATCTCTTAACCAGTCAGGAAGAAGTGATAGCTTCTATGGACAAAGGAAAGGCTGGCTTCTGGCATTAGGTCTCCATCCCTCTTAAGAGTACAGACCTGTTTCCAAAAGCAAAGCCGTTTTTTCCTGATTATTTTCAGTAAGGCCCTCTTTGTTAATTTGGGAAGTATAGTATGGTAAGATCTAAGGGGAGTGGAAATGTCTCTTTCTACACCCCTGGGGTGGGGTCCTTCCTCTCTTGTGGGAAAGGATGGGTTGAACACTAGTGATGAGAATGGGAGGGGCACACACGGAAAAATCTACTTCTCTGTGCAAGATACTAGTTTTCCTTTTTAACAAATTAAGTAATAGTAATAGCAAGAACTTACCAAAAGCTTACTATGTACTAAGCATTTACACAAATGCTCCCTTAGCCCTCATGACAATTCTAAGAAAAGTGCCCAAATTAGAGATGAACTGAGACTGAGCGACGCTAAGCAATTAGTCAAGGTCACAAAGATGTTAAGTGGGAGACACAAGCTTGCAACTATCACACTCCAAAAGCCACGCGTGTAATTGTGCAAGGAAAAGGAGCTCATTTCACACCAGGAGACTTAAATGGAAGAAAAGAAGCGAGGTTCCCTCTGTAGACATGATGGGGGAGGGGGAGATATTGACTTCTAATATCACAAAGTAGATTCAAGGTCTTCCTCTTTACATCTTGGGGTAAAGGTGAAAAATAAAGAAGAGGAGTCTCTTTCCTACAGGGAAGAAAGATTCCCTCTGTCACTTTTAGGCAAGTTGAGAGTCTCACTCTTCACCTGGGGTCGCTGACCAATGTAGACAGAAAGGTCTCGTTTAGGGGTTATCTCTTATCCCTCTTTAGGATAAGTTCAGAATCCCTCTCTAGCACTCTGGGAGAGGGTCTCCCTCTGCTGACAAACTGACGAGAGCAGAGCAAGCGAGTACGCCCACGACAAGGGGCGTCGTCCTCCCCTAGGAGAGAAGTTGAGGGGCTCCCTGTCTTATCGAGATTGAAGAGGAGTGCATTTTCCCGTCGGAGCCATGACTCGGAGGAGCCGTTTTCCTCTAGCGACGCGGGGCCTGGTCTCCTCCCTCTCCCCGGGTCTTGCTGCCGCCCGCAGCGCAGCCTCCGTTCCTTCGGGCGCCCGGAGAGGGCGGGGGGCCCGGGCTCCCCTTTAGCCAGTACCGCCGGGCGGACGGTTCCCTCAGGGCGGAGTGGGGCGGGGCGGCTACGCCCGAGGCCTTCCCGCCCCCGGCCTCTTACCCTGAGGCCTGCTCCGCGGCCCGCGCTTGCCCCTCCAGCTCAGCCTCTGCAGCCGCAGCCCCGTCGCCACCAAGTCTACCTGAGCCTACGGAGCTGAGAGAGCCCAGGGGCGCTCCGGCCGTCGCCGCCTCTTCGTCTCTATGGTCCTCCTGCACTTCCTCATCCGGGGCCCGAACCAGCCATGCGGGCTCTCCCAAGTCCCGCCCCCGCATGGCGCGCGCGCACTCCAGGGGGCGGCTCTTCCCGCGTCGGACCTCCAGCCCTCTGCTCGCCCAGTGGCCCTCAACCCCGCCCCTGCGGCTCAGACTCTTAAAGGGAAACACACCTTTTTCAGCTCTGCTGCTGGGAGCCCCAGGGCACTCTGCAGGTGTCCACTGCTACCACCCTGGGCCAGGCCACCATTTTTTGATCCTGGACAGCTGCACCTCTAGCCGCCCCCCGCCCCCCGCCCGCTTCCATCCTGGCAGCCTGAGAGATCTTTTTATAACTGGAATCAGTGGTGTTTTGGGTCAAGCCACTCCCCAGGTTCTTCTAATCACACTGACCACTATATCTAAACAGCATCCTGCCTCTAGTCGGTTACAGCACCTTGTTTTAATTTCTTCATAGCTTTAACACTAGCTGAAATTATCGTGTTTCATTTTCATTTCTTTATTGCCTCGTTTATCATCCGTCTTCTTCCAGTTTGTTTTGTTCATCGCTCTGTGCTCAGGACCTAAAACAGTGTCTGGCACAAAAGTAGATGCTCAACAGACGTGGTTGTAGGAAGGAAAACAATGTTTACCCAGGAGGGAAATGAGAGGGTTCAGAGAATGAAATCGACTTGCCCCAAATTACACAGCTTTTTGTTAAAAATAGAAATCCGTTGCTTCTTGGAGCTTATCCACCTGGCAGACTAGAGAGCTAAAAGTTTGGAGGTTTAGGGGGAGATTTTAATTCTCTTTCCTCTGATCAAGTATCTTTGAACCAGTGAACATGCATTTTGGCTGAGGTAGTGGTTTTCCCAGTTTAGTTAGAGCTGGAGATACACAAACCCACATGTTCTAACCCTATTGTCTACAGCCTATATGAGTCCATATATATGTATAGTTCATGTATCAGCTACTGTTTTTCTAATATACACAGATACTGCTTGGATAAATTAACTAGAAATTTACTTTAGAACATTTCTAAAGTTAGAGTATCTACATCTTCAAGTACTTTCTCAGGCAACTATATGCCTATAGATGCCCAGTATTACTGATGTTTTCTTTTGCCCCAGGGTCCAATGTGGCTCTGCACAACACCATATTGATCTTGTCTTTAAAAATGTGATAGTTTGTTCATCATAAATTCTTTTAAAAATTATTATTATTATTTGTAGAGACAGGGTCTTGCTGTGTTGCCCTGGCTGGTCTCAAACTCTTGGCCTCAAGTAATCCTCCTGCCTCAGCCTTCTAAAGTGTTGGGATTACAGGCATGAGCCACCACACCCCGACCCCCCAGATCTTTGTATTTTGATTTTTAAAAAATATATTACAGGCCAGGCCCGGTGGCTCACACCTATAATCCTAGCTCTCTGGGAGGCCAAGGCGGGCGGATAGCTGAGGTCAGGAGTTCAAAACCAGCCTGAGCAACAGCAAGACCCCTTCTCTACTATAAATAGAAAGAAATTAATTGGCCCACTAATATATATAGAAAAAATTAGCCGGGCATGGTGGCACACGCCTGTAGTCCCAGCTACTCAGGAGGCTGAGGCAGTAGGATTGCTTGAGCCCAGGAGTCTGAGGTTGCTGTGAGCTAGGCTGATGCCATGGCACTCATTCTAGCCTGGGCAACAAAGCGAGACTCTGTCTCAAAAAAAAAAAAAAAATATATATATATATATATTACAGTATCATTTATCTTGCTTATTGAGTTTTTTTGGCATCTCCTTACCATTTTGTACCCTAAGGCCAGTATCTCTCTAGGCTCACTGCCTCCTCCTAGTCTCAACTCTGCTTCTATTTATACGAAGCACCATGCATAACAACACCCAAAAGAAGCATCGTTTATATCCTTTAATGCCCTACAAATCCGAGGAAAGCCAATTTCCCCATGAGTTTTATGCTTTTGGTTAATTATATTTATGTACATTATGCACATTTATGTAGCACTTTTAGTTCTTTTAATGTCAAAGACTTAATGTAATATATCCCTCACCTTGTTTGGCCCTCAAACACCTTGTGAAGGAGGAAAGACATGTGCTTTTTTTTTTTTTTGAGACAGAGTCTCACTCTGTTGCCCAGGCTAGAGTGCCCTGGCGTCAGCCTAGCTCATAGCAACCTCAAACTCCTGGGCTTAAGCGATCCTACTGCCTCAGCCTCCCAAGTAGCTGGGACTACAGGCATGTGCCACCATGCCCGGCTAATTTTTTCTCTATATATTTTTAGTTGGCCAGTTAATTTCTATTTTTAGTAGAGACAGGGTCTTGCGCTTGCTCAGGCTGGTTTTGAACTCCTGACCTTGAGTGATCCTCCCGCCTCTGCCTCCCAGAGTGCTAGGATTACAGGCCTGGCCAACATGTACTTTTAATTTCTATTTGACAGGGGAGAAATTTGAGAACAGAGGAGTATCTTGTGGGAGGCCATGCAGCTAAAAACAGGCAATGAGCAGGTGGTTGTAGCACAGCAATTGTAGAACAAAGACTATTGGAGCCCCAATCTGAGCACTGTCAGCTTTGGCCTCTTAACTTTAACCAGCTTTAAAAGAAAAAAACAAAAATTTTCAAAGCTTTGCAGGGTTTTTTTGTTTGTTTGTTTGTTTTTTAATGAGAATTGCCAAATTAGCAAGTGAAATATTTGCATTTCTAAAATAAGATACCAATTATGGACCTCTCTCAGGAGGAATCAGATTCCCCTGAGGGCCCAGAAGCTCCCTCTGGAATGGAAGGACTTCTCACCAGTCTCAGCCGATAAAAGACAAAAACCAGCAGGGGATCTGGATGTGTCTTCCGAAGTGACAACATAAACGTCTCTTTTACATGTAATATTTTATCTTGGAAAAATTTTTTAACTGTTGCAATCCATTTGATTATCTATTAGAAACAGCAAGGGAGTGGCTTGACCCCAAACACTAATTCCAGTTATAAAAAGACCTCTCAGACTGCCAGAGTGGAAGCAGGGAGACCCCTAGAGGCACAGCCATTAGGCTGGGCATGGTGGTAGTCCTAGCACTCTGGGAGGCTGAGGCGGGTGGATGGTTTGAGCTCAGGAGTTCCAGACCAGCCTAAGCAAAAGTGAGACCCCGTCTCTACTAAAAATAGAAAAATTAGCCGGGCATGGTGGCGCATGCCTGTAGTCCCAGCTACTCCGGAGACTGAGGCAGCAGGATTGCTTGAGCCCAGGAGTTTGAAGTTGCTGTGAGCTAGGCTGACGCCACGGCACTCACTCTAGCCTGGGCAACAAAGCGAGACTCTGTCTCGACAAAACAAAACAAAAACACACAAAAAATCCGCTGGCCTCGACCAGGGTGTGGCAGCAGGTGGAGGTGGCAACTTGTCTGGGGCCTTTGGCCAGCCTCTGGCACAGCCCACCCAGCTTGGTTTTCTCCTGAGAAAGCTATCCAGACAGATGGGAGCTTAGGCCGAGCCCTGGTGTGACACGAGGATACCGGTTAGAGTGGGTCGTTTCCTCGGGCTGTTTCCTACGAAAGAGGCTCTACCTACCACCCAATAGGAATGCACCGATTACACAACGAGGTCTGTGAAGCCACGGCAGCTATGGTTATTAACAACCTTAGGGGTGCAGACCATCTTTTGGAGTTTGGAAGGCTTTGAAAAGACCCCCAAAGTGGACACTTCCCAGTTGGGCCATCACACTAACGCTCCCGTCCTCAGCCCTTTGCATTTCACAAAAGTTCGCCCAGAAACCCTCTTTTGCGCCTCTCGGCAGCCCTGTGAGGGCAAGTGAGAGTCATTAACCTCGTTTATACACAAAAAAACGGAGCTCGGTGGGACCTATTTCCGGCTGTCTGACAGGGAATGGATTTCCTCTGCGAAGTCGGCGACCAAGCAGGCCCGCGAGCGCGAAACGCCTGGAAGCGGCCTGAGCTAGAGGCCTCCCCGGACGCCCTGCCCCACCCCCGGCGCGAGCCCCGGATGAGGAAGTGGCGCGGCCACCGAGACGGCGGAGGCCCAGCGAGAGAGGCCCGGGGCGCGGGGGCGGGAAGGGGGCGGGGCCCCGGGGCGGAGCCACCGAGCGGCGCGGGTTCTCAGGTGAGCGCTCCGTGGCCCGGGCGGGCCTGCCGGCGCCGCACGCTGAGGGACGGAGGCTGCGCGGGCCTTGGAGGCTTAGGCGGGGTGTCTAGAGGAGACGTGAGGGACCTGAGGAGGGTCCGGTCCCAGGGGCCCCCGGCTTGAGGCGGGAAGGGGCTCCGGAGCTGCGGGTGAGTGGGGCTTGTCCGCCCCGGACTGGCGCTTTGAGGGGCTTGAGCTAGGGGGACCGTGGTTGAGGTTCGAGTGCCGGCTGTGCCTCGAGCCCGCTGTGTGACCTTGGACGAGTCTCTCTCCCTCTCTGAGACTCGGCGGCTTCCGCTGTGAAATGGAGGCGGGAAGATCCGCTGAGAGTTGGTACAGATGGAGGTTCGGGGAAGGACCGGTATCTCCTCCTCTTTGTAGTCGCCTTGCCCAGGACGTTGGCGGCGAAACACGGACGGTAGGAGTGTCTGTGAGTGACCTTGTGCAAGTCCCTTGCTCTGGCTCTCACTTTCCTCATCCACAAAATGAGTGGGCTAACCTCTTTTAAGATCTCTTTAATATTTGAGTGTGATTGATGTAGGTAGAGACAAGGTAATGAGTGCCCTTTCCCTGCAAGTGGATTGCAGAGAGAGAGAAAATCTGTTCTGAGGTTTGACTAGACCCTGGCCCGAATACCCCTTAGTTCCCCGATTCCGTGGTTATGTTTGTTCTCCATCCTTCCTTGTAATTGGAGGAGTGACTTCATCCAAGAGTCACTTGGCACCACATGTCAGTGGAGCAACACCAGTATCTTCACTGGCCTAAAATCAAAGAACAATTGCAAGGAAAAGTCTGCCGTTCAACCTTGTTGTTTGTTTCAATGGTAGGGAGGCAAGATGACTTCTCTGCCCCAAGCTTGGAACAGCTGAAGTGAAACAACGGTGCAAGATGAGAACAACAAAGGTCTACAAACTCGTCATCCACAAGAAGGGCTTTGGGGGCAGTGGTCAGTATTGATTGATCTTTGGGAGTTGTGTAAATTGGCTGAGGTTCTGGTGTGTCCAGTGCCTTGAAAATTACACCCCAACTAGTGACAGTGGAGGCTATACAGGCAACTTAACAGAGTTAAGCAGAAACTATAATACAGCAACAATGTGCTAAAACATTTGCATTCACACTTTTAAGGAACATTGTGAATGTTGCAGGTTGACTACCCTTTATTTGTATTGTTTATTACAAGTTTATTGTGTATGTTTCATAAAATTCCAGCCTGTACTGGTTTGGCAGATAAGAGAACTAAAATGGTATTTGTTTTGCATCCAGTGAGAGAGAAGTAGCATAGATGTGCATAGAACAGGTATGATCAGAATATGAACCTTTGCCTGGCTCCTAGACATGGGAAGAAGGGACAGGATGCATGTTATGCTGCACTAAACCAGAATCTCAGTACCAGCTCTGCCTCTAACTTCCCCTGTGACCTCAGGCAAGCCCCTAGTTTACCTTATCTGCAAGTTTGAGGGCTTTAGAATAGTTTCTCTTTGCCCCTTGAGTCCATAAATCTGCAGAATAAGAGGGCTGTTAGCAGTATGATTTTTTTCTTTTGTAAAGGAATACTTTTACCTTCTGTTAACAACTTCACTTACTTCAGAAGTTATAATTAATACAATGAGTCCTTTTTTTAAAATTTGTATTTTAGGATACATTCACTTCTATGCTATGTATGCATAAGCCTCCAGAGGACAAGGACTGCCAAAAAGGAAAAACAATATTTTCTTTATCATAGGGTATTGTGATGTTTAAGTATGATGATCTTTGTAAAGCATTTAGCAGAGTAACAGGCTCTGCTCAATAAATGTAGCCATTATAATTACTAGGACAAGGATATGCCAAGTATTGCTATACTTAAAATACAATTTCTGCTAAAACAGTCTATTGTTAACACTATACTTTGTGTGCTATTGGTGTTGCCTCAATATTAATATTTGTGGAGTAGAGCTGAATAAATAGGCAACAGAAGTAACTTTTGGCAGAGGGAAGAATCGAAGGATACATTATATGCAGTGTATACAATGTATACAAGTCTATATTTTCTGCTGTAAGACAAAGGTAGCTAGGTGCTGTTTCTAGTTTTTTGCAGAACCATAAATAAAAACACAACCAAAAAATATTTATTAGGTGTATGGCTGTGTTAAACATAAAGTTTATGAATGTGACAAGGTCTCTTGTCATTAAGGAGCTTTCAGCTTAATGAGATAGACATGCAAAAAGGAAATGATAAGTCCAAGCAGAAGGAAATATATACTCAGGGGGCTTAATTCAGACTATGGACGTTAGAGGGAGGTTTCACAGAGGATTTAGCATAAAACTGTCAATGGAAACATACCAAATAAAATTGAGATTAACCCAATGCTTCATTTTACTAGGCTGAATTTTTCATGGGTCTGATTATATATGAAATCTGGATGTATTTCTCATGGTGTTAGCATAATTAAAGGTGATGTCCTTCCCCCCAAATTGAAACAGCAAAACAGTCATTCTTTATAGTTCTGCATTTGTATTATTTGAAAGTGTTCTTTCCACTCTGATAGGGTTGGGATAGATAAGCATGTGAAACCATGTCCCCCCTAAATGTTAAGGGTCTCTTTGGACTCTAATGTAAACTGATACCTGAAGTTTTTCCTTGATCAGGTGCTGCCCTCCAAAGTCCAGGCCATTTTATCTGGCATGATTTTTATGACATGTGAGAAGGTGGTAAGCTTTAACTAGAAGAAACCTGGGACCAGTATTCAGTCCTGGCAGTTCTGTTACTAGCTGTCCAACCTTAGGCGAGTCACTTTATATCCCAAGTTATTTCCTCACTCCCATTAGAACCAAAGATTTATTATGAGGGTCACATTATGACAGTGTTTATGAAATTCTTTGAATATTGTATAATATAAGGGATTGTGCTATATCTGTGGGAGCCAGCCTTTTTTTTTCCTGGTGTATGCCAGATATATGATATTTGAGGGAATAAAGGAATGTCCCAGAGGCCTAATATTCAGGGACCAAAGGCCCATTTTTCCCTGGGATTAGTAGGATATTAGAAAGAGCATGGGCTGTGGAGACAAAGATACCTGAGCATTGTCCCACTCAGCTACTCACTAGCTTCCTGTGCAAAAAGCTTTAGTTGTTCTAAACCTCAACTCAAAATGGAGTAGTAATACCAACCCAATGGAGTTGTGAGAACCCATTGTGAGAACATACACAGTATACCTGTCACCCAAATGAGTGTGTTTTCTTCTTGAGATCTGTGAATTGTCTTTCAGATGATGAGCTAGTTGTGAACCCCAAAGTGTTTCCTCACATCAAGCTTGGAGACATTGTAGAGATTGCTCATCCCAACGATGAATACAGGTGAGTCTCTTGTTAGGATCAAGGGAACTGGGCAGCCTACTGGTTGTAAATGATATTAATATTTTGTCTAAGGGGCTTAAAGGGCAGGCAGGATAGCAAAAGTCTTTAAAAATGCTCATGTCCAGGCCGGGCGCGGTGGCTCAAGCCTGTAATCCTAGCTCTCTGGGAGGCCGAGGTGGGCGGATCATTTGAGCTCAGGAGTTCGAGACCAGCCTGAGCAAGAGCGAGACCCCATCTCTACTATAAATACAAAGAAATTAATTGGCCAACTAAAATATATATAGAAAAAAATTAGCCGGGCATGGTGGCACATGCCTGTAGTCCCAGCTACTTGGGAGGCTGAGGCAGCAGGATTGCTTGAGCCCAGGAGTTTGAGGTTGCTGCTGTGAGCTAGGCTGATGCCACGGCACTCACTCTAGCCTGGGCAATAAAGTGAGACTCTGTCTAAAAAAAAAAAAAAAAAAAAAAAATGCTCATGTCCTCTAGGATTTGATGAACCAATAAATTTCTTACCGTGATCCATTCCTTCTGTTTTAAGGCTGAGATGACAACTCTGAAAACTTCTGTAGCATTTATCCGTTTCCTTTAGTGCATGTGCACAATTTCTTTGTTTCTGAGAGAGTTTTCTCTCATTGTTGTACTACAAGTTACAGTATGTCTGAAGTGATCATTTTGCTTTTTGTCGGGGACGAAGAAAACTAGGGGTGACGGCTTACAGTATCTCACCTCTTTGTTGCTTTCTTTTCCAGCCCCCTGCTTTTGCAGGTCAAGTCACTTAAGGAAGATTTACAGAAAGGTAAGAATTATGTCTCTCTTTGAGATTTTATGTTTACCATCTCAGAAACAGTGAGAAACCTCTCTTTGTAATCTCAAGGGATGAGGGCAAGTACTTCTTTTTTTTTTTTTTTTTTTTTTGAGACAGAGTCTCACTTTATTGCCCAGGCTAGAGTGAGTGCCGTGGCGTCAGCCTCGCTCACAGCAACCTCAAACTCCTGGGCTCAAGCAATCCTGCTGCCTCAGCCTCCCGAGTAGCTGGGACTACAGGCATGCGCCACCATGCCCGGCTAATTTTTTCTATATATATTAGTTGGCCAATTAATTTCTTTCTATTTGTAGTAGAGACGGGGTCTCGCTCTTGCTCAGGCCGGTCTCGAACTCCTGAGCTCAAGCGATCCGCCCACCTCGGCCTCCCAGGGAGTTAGGATTACAGGCGTGAGCCACCGCGCCCGGCCAGGGCAAGTACTTCTTATCAAATTGTGTTCCCTCTAAAAAAAAATTGTCAGATTACCAAAACCGCTAAGGAATCTCATTTGTCAGCATCTCGAAGGCACTGAAGAAATGATCTTTATTTAGAGTCAGGAGAAAAATTAATCTGAATATATAAAGCTTTATACATAACTGTAGTAATTGTAGGTAAAGCATGCTTTCCTAAATAGTATATTTTTTTCACAAAATATTTGTTAGGTGCCTCCTCTGGGTGGTTGGGTGGTAGGGGAAGAAATATAATAATTGCACACCGTGTGTGCAGGCACTGTCCTGGGCTCTTTTTATAATCTGTCTTTATCCTCCCAACAACTCTTGAGTGAGGGAGGAAATTTAGTCTTAGCCACACTATGGTCTAAGTGGAGCCAGAGTGGTGATTCTACTTACTCATTCTAGATCCAAATCCTTTCTTTTTTCCTGTAATGGTTATGCTGTGCTACTCAAAGAATCAAAATATTAATTGACAGTGAATAAGGTAATTCCTTACATTTATTTTCTTCCTTAAAATAAATTCTTTTTTTTTTTGAGACAGAGTCTCACTCTGTTGCCCCAGCTAGAGTGCCGTGGCATCAGTCTAGTTCATAGCAACCTCAAACTCCCGGGCTCAAGCAGTCCTTTCTGCCTCAGCCTCCCAAGTAGCTGGGACTACCGGCAATGTGCCACCATGCCCGGCTAATTTTTTCTGTATGTATTAGTTGGCCAATTAATTTGTTTCTATTTTTAGTAGAGACGGGGTCTCGCTCTTGCTTAGGCTGGTTTTGAACTCCTGACCTTGAGCGATCCACCCGCCTCGGCTTCCCAGAGTGCTAGGATTACAGGCCTGAGCCACTGTGCCAGGCCAAAATAAATTCTTTTAACAGATAATTCCTTAAGTAGTAAGAGAACAAACAAAAAACTTCTGGGTTGTTCTAAAGGGCTTTGATGTCAGCCACTCATATTCAACTATTCAATATTTCAGTTTGTTGGGGAAACATTCTATAAAATCTTAATCCTAAGAGAGGTCTTCATACCCTCACCCCATCTCCTGCCACCTGGGCATTTTTTTACTTACCAGACTGAGGGCTCCTTGAAAAGTTTATTTCTTCCTTAACTACCATTCATACCTTCATTCTAAACACAAAAAGGATCTCTTTCCTTTTCTGGATTTTTATAGGTGTTTGAACTTTCTTATATTGCTTCTTAAATTCTTTCTTTTCCCTCTCTTTCCCCCTCTCCCCTCTCTCCTTTTCCCTCTCACTCTCATTTTTTTTTTTTTTTTCCTTTTCTGAGATGGTCATGCTCTGTTGCCTAGACTGGAGTGCAGTGGCATCATCATAGCTCACTGCAACCTCAAACTCCTGGGCTCAAGTGATCCTTCTGCCTCAGCCTCCCAAGAAGCTGGGACAACAGGTGTGCACCAACATGCCCAGCTAATTTTTCTATTTTTTTTTTTCTGCCAAGATTATAGGCATGAGCCACTGCACGTGGCCATCTCTCTCTCTCTCTCTCTCTCTCTCTCTCTCTCTCCCTCTCTCTCTCTCTCCCTCCCCCCCCCCTTTTAATTGCTTAGGCTTAAGCTCCTGGAAGGCAGAGAACATGTTTTGCCCACAGCAAATGATCAATTGTGTTGCTTGTTGATAGTTTGAGTATTTATAGATTAGGACATATATACTAACTTTTTCAAAATATGTTACCTGAGCCAAATTTCTTCTCTGTTTCAGAAACTGTCAGTGTGGACCAGACTGTGACTCAAGTGTTCCGGCTAAGACCTTACCAAGATGTCTATGTGAATGTTGTAGACCCTAAGGTTTGTCTTTGTTCTGGACTAGAGTATCTTTTGGAATGATTAGCATCCTTCCTCAAGGTTAAATCACTAAGGAAATAATGGGTTACTTAGATATAGTGTTAGATGATTAAATATGTGGCTATATATATATATACGTCTTTTAGGTTATAGATAGTATGTGGTTGTATTTATCCACCCCCTTTTTTTGAAGCATGTCAGATTCTATATATGAAGGTATATTTAAAATTTTCTATGAAAGTACTAAATAAAATACTAATACTGTAGGATTAGTTATAGACTTACCACATATACTGGAAAGCCTTCTTCAATAGAACAAAATTTTGTTTATTAGGGTTCTGCTATTGAATGGTCTTGTAGTAGTTTTCTTTTTGCAAAAAGGTTTTTTCCCGTGGTAAGTGGACATTATCTTATGACTATAAATTGTGACAGAGTAATACAAGAGTTATTATTTTATTATCCCTTTTAGGATGTGACCCTTGACCTAGTGGAATTAACTTTTAAGGATCAGTATATTGGCCGTGGGGATATGTGGCGATTAAAGAAAAGTTTGGTAAGGTGTGATTTTAAAAAAAGTTTGTTACTTTTTCCGTTATATGAATAACCCTTATTTATCATAGAGATTTAGAAGGGCTTAGTAGGGTGAAGAGTATAAAACTGTTTCTGATTCTAGCATCTACAGATAATTATTATAAGCATCTTGTGTGTTCTTCTATTCTCTTTTCTCTTCATAGTTTGTTTTTTTATTTTTGAGACAGAGTCTTACTCTGTTGCCTGGGCTAGAGGGCCGTGGCATCAGCCTAGCTCACAGCAACCTCAAACACCTGGACTCAAGTGATCCTCCTGCCTCAGCCTTCCGAGTAGCTGGCACTATAGGCATGTGCCACCATGCCCAACTAATTTTTTCTATATATATTAGTGGGCCAATTAATTTCTTTCTATTTTTAGTAGAGATGGGGTCTCACTCTTGCTCAGGCTGGTTTCGAACTTCTGACCTGGAGCAATCCGCCCGCCTCAGCCTCCCAGAGTGCTAGGATTACAGGCGTGAGCCACCATGCCTGGCTTTCTGTAGCTTTTTCGAGCCTTGTTTATTGTTACAGGTTGTTACTTTACAGTTTAAGTTTGAATGGGAAATTATACCGTATTTTGCATTTGAATGGTATTTTAGTTTTCAGATTTCCACTTGATCTCATTTGTTCTTCACATCTCCTCCTCATGGACAGGTATTTATTATCCCTAATTTATAGAGGTGAAAACTGAGATTGAGAAGTTAAATGATTGCTCAAGGCTAGATAGCTAGTAAGCAGTTGGCACTTGGCAAGAACCCAGATCTTGTGGCTTCTAAGTCAGGCTGCCTTTTGCTGTACACTTCCCCCATTTTCCGTATTTATTTTTAATGGACATTTTTTACTCAAATGATCAGCTCATCAGAATTGTGACCTGGTTCTGAATATTCTCCTAATTGTAGTGTTTGCATATTATGAAATGACAAATTATAGGTTGAAATGCCATACAGTGTGTATTTTCAGGAAAAAACATTGGCTTCTTTTTTATTTGATGAGGGAGGGTTCCATTTGCTAACATGAGAGCCATCATGAGAAACTACTGCATTTAAATAAGTATATAGGTATAGATGTATATATAAACATGTGAAGGTAAGTATATTTGTGAAACTGGCCATTTATTACCCATGTGGTCTTTACTGTTGTTTATATTTGCCAGATTCTTTAAGCTCCTACTGTTATGCCTGCCTCAGCATGTTTTCCTGTGGGGTAAAGCTGTTACTCTCAAGTTAATTGAACTTTGGGTTGTTAGAAGGGATTATAAAGCCAGGAGATCTCACTTGTGACTTTTCATGGCCTTGATGTGTTGAATCTCTTTGTCTTTCTTCCCTTAGGTCAGCACGTGTGCTTATATTACCCAGAAGGTGGAATTTGCTGGCATCAGGTAGCTATTATATCACTCTTGACTTATCTATGTAGTAACTGGACTACATAAGGCATTTGAGTCATATGGATATCAGCCTCCAGGCTCATCTTGAACTCCTGGGCTCAAGAGATCCTCCCACCTCAGCCTCCCAAAGTTTTGGGATTACAGGTGTGAGCCACTGCGCCAAGCCCTAGAATCCTTTTGTAAAGAACTTTTTATCATCAACTAGGGCTATTTGATTAGTCTGAAATACTGATCCTAAAAAGAAAGAAAGGATAAAGTATTCATTTTTCCTCCCCCAAAAAGGATTTTTTTCTTTATTTCCCCAGCCTTCAGGACTGTGAGCTAAAAAAAAAAATGTTTTAAAGGTTGTTGGAGGGTCAAAATTCTTTTAAAAATCCAAGTAATTTTTCCCCAGTGTATGTTTTTGTCTGCTTTGTCAAAGATTAGTTGGCTGTAGGAGGATGGTTTTATATCTGTGTTCTCGGTTCTGTTCCACTGGTCAATATCCCTGTTCTTGTGCCAGTCCCAAGCTGTTTTAATGACTATAGCCTTGTATAGTTTGAAGTCTGGTAAATTGATACCTCCTATTTTGTTTTTATGTCTAGGATTGATTTTGCTATACGAGGTCTTCTCTGGTTCCATACGAAGTGTAAAATTATTTTTTCTATATCTGTGAAAAATGATGATGGTATGTTGATAGGGATTGCATTGACTCTGTAGGTCAGTTTGGGTAGTATAGACATTTTAACAATGTTGATTCTGCCAACCCACGAGCATGGTATGGTCTTCTACCTGTTTACATCCTCTGCTATTTCCTTCTTCAGTGTTTCATAGTTCTCCCTGTAGAGGTCTTTTACGTCCTTAAATATTTTCCTAGGTACTTTATTTTCTTTGTTGCTATTTTGAAGGGAATTGAGTCTTTGATTTGGTTCTCACTTTTACTGTTGTTGGCATATATGAATACCTCTGATTTCTGTGTATTGATTTTGTATCCTGAGACTTTACCAAATTCATTTATCAATTCAAGGAGTCTCTTGGTTGAATCCTTGGGGTTTTCTAGGTATAATACCATGTCATCAGCAAAGAGTAAGAGTTTGATCTCTTCTGCTCCCATTTGGATGCCCTTAATTACGCTTTCTAGTCTGATTGCTATAGCAAGGACTTCCAGCACTATGTTCAATAGAAGTGGAGATAGTGGGCAACCTTGTCTTGTTTATGGTGCTGGGAAAACTGAATAGCCGCATGTAGAAGACTGAAACAAGACCCACACCTTTCACCTCTCACAAAAATCAACTCATACTGGGTAACAGACTTGAACCTTAGGTGTGAAACTATTAGAATTCTAGAGGAAAACGTTGGAAATACTTTTCTAGACATTGGCCTAGGCAAAGAATTTATGAGGAAGACCCCAAAGGCAATCACAGCAGCAACAAAAATAAATAAATGGGACCTGATCAAATTAAAAAGCTTCTGCACAGCCAAAGAAACTGTCAAGAGAGCAAACAGATAATCCACGCCGCGGAATGGGAGAAAATTTTCGCAAGATATAAATCGGATAAAGGGCTGATAACTAGAATTTATTTAGAACTTAGGAAAATCAGCAAGGAAAAATCAAACAACTCTATCAAAAAATGGGCAAAGGACATGAACAGAAATTTTTCAAAAGAAGATAGAATAATGGCCAACAAACGTATGAAAAAATGCTCAACATCTCTAATCATCAGGGAAATGCAAATCAAAACTGTAATGAGATATCACCTATCTCCAGTAAGAATAGCCTTTATCATAAAGTCCCCAAACAATAAATGCTGGCGTGGTTGTGGAGAGAGAGGAACACTCCTACACTGCTGGTGGGACTGCAAACTAGTTCAACCTCTGTGGAAAGCAATATGGAGATACCTCAAAGCGATACAAGTAGATCTACCATTTGATCCAGTAGTTCCACTACTGGGCATCTACCCAAAAGATCAAAAGTCACTTTATGAAAAAGACACCTGCACATGAATGTTTATAGCAGCACAATTTACAATTGCAAAGCTGTGGAAACAACCCAAGTGCCCATCAATTCATGAGTGGATTAATAAAATGTGGTATATGTATACCATGGAGTACTAGTCAGCTTTAAGAAACAATGGTTATATAGCACATCTTGTATTTTCCTGGATAGAGCTGGAACCCATTCTACTAAGTGAAGTATCTCAAGAATGGAAAAACAAGCACCACATGTACTCACCAGCAAATTGGTATTAACGTATCAACACCTAAGTGGACATATAGGAATAACATTTATCGGGTGTCGGGCAGGTGGGAGGGGGAAAGAGGATGGGTATATACGAGCACAATGAGTGAGATGTGCAACGTTTGGGGGATGGTCATGCTTGAAGCTGTGACTTGCGGAGGGGGGGCATGGGCAATATACGTAACCTTAACATTTGTACCCCTATAATATGCTGAAAAAAAAAAAAATCCAAGTAACTAAGGCACAACTCAAGTGATTAATCTCAAGCAGACCAAAAAATGCAAGATTCACGCCTCCAATGTAAGCAAGTCTGCTGGATGGTAAACCGAGGGTCAGGAAACCTGGATCTCCTGCAGTGCCAGTGATTAGCCATCACTGTGGTTAGTAATTAGGATGATATTAGGCAAGTCAGGTAAACTTTCAGTCTCCACGTGTGCAGCATAGAATGGTTGGTTTATAATCTTTTTCTGTCAGGCACTAGATAACATTTTAATCTTCCTGGGCCACATAGGTGTCAGGTCTCTGTTGTATGTTCTGTGTGTGTCTATCTGTTTAAAAATGTAACAACCATTCATAGCTGTGGACCTACAAAGGCAGGAGATGGGCTGGATTTGGCCTGTAGGCTATATATAGTTTGCTATGACCTGGTTTAGAAACCCTCTTGGATCCCTTTCATTCTTAAATTCATTGTTTCTCTTTGTAAATGCCCCCATACACATGGTGTTAGGTAGAGAAAGAAAACCCTGACACAATGTCAGTTTTAGAGTTTTCATAATCTGTCCTAATATTTTACTCAGGCATGGTTAAATGTAAACCACAAAGTCTTCTATCCTTTCTCCAAAAGGCTTACAGTATTTCTATTATACATTGGATCAAAGTTCACTTTCTCTTGCCAACTACATGAACGCATGAACTAAAAAGATGTTCTGGACCTCATGTGAGGAAAAGAAAGTATAGTAATTATTTGTATAGTTAATGTCAATATGAATTTTTTTCTTTTTTAATTTATTAATTTTACTTTGTTTTTTTATTTTCTTTTTTTTTGAAGTAACCACGGATGTGGTAGAAATTCAATATGAATTTTTAAGGAATTTCTCTGTAACTTTCAACCTGGTAATTAGGTAAATTATTAAGGATGTATGAGACAGTTTCATTATCTTGAAACCCTGCCTTTGAAACATTTTTTTCTTTTCTTTTTCAATGTTTATATTTTTTAATATTTTAAAAATTTTTTTCTTTTTTTAACAGCAATTATGACCGTATGCAACATTATTTTTTTTAAGATAAATATTTTTATTTTCTCTGTAAATTCCCAATGTATTCTTTAAAAACACCAAACAAAATTTTAAAAGAAAAATATCACCATAAAATTTTATTTCCTAATGATTGACCTTTTGCTCTATTTATTTGTTTCTTTTTTATTTTTATTTATTTATTTTTTGAGACAGAGTCTTGCTTTGTTGCCCAGGCTAGAGTGAGTGCCGTGGCATCGGCATAGCTCACAGCAACCTCAAACTCCTGGGCTCAAGCCATCCTGCTGCCTCAGCCTTCTGAGTAGCTGGGACTACTCAGCTACTCAGCTACTACTCATGCACCACCATGCCCGGCTAATTTTTTCTATATATTTTAGTTGGCCAATTAATTTCTTTGTATTTATAGTAGAGGCGGGGTCTGGCTCTTGCTCAGGCTTGTTTCGAACTCCTGACCTTGAGCAATCCTCCCGCCTCAGCCTCCCAGAGTGCTAGGATTACAGGCGTGAGCCACCGTGCCCAGCCTTTTCTTAATTTTTTAATTAGTTAATTTTTTTGAGACAGAGTCTCACTTTGTTGACCTGGCTAGAGTGCAGTGGCATCATCACAGCTCACTGCAATCTCAAACAGCAGGGCTCAAGCAATCCTCCTGCCTCAGCCTTCTGAGTAGCTGGGACTACAAACACATGCCACCACGACAGGCTAATATTTTTCTATTTTTTGTGGCGACAGGGTTTTACTGTTGCTCTGGCTGGTCTTGAACTCCTGGCCTCAAGCAATCTTCCCGCCTCAGTCTCACAGAGGGACTAGGATTACAGGTGCGATCCAGCATGTCCAGCTTTTTGGTTTTTTAAATACTAAACTTGGGACCATAGCCTGTTGAATCACATTTTAACTTATTTTAACTTTTTAATTCACAGAATGATGAAACTTAGTTGTAAAGGATAGTGGAGATCACTGACCCCCAACAACTCATTTGATAGAAAAAGGAGGGAAGTGACCTGCTTGAGCTCATGTATAAATCAAGGACTGGTGCTCCCCAGGTCTCCTTCATCTCTGTCTAGGGCTTGGCAGTGTGCGATTTGCCTCTGTTGCTGTGGGAAGCCATATGTGCTCTTGTGTTGTGTCCTGGGGGATATAAATTTTGTGCTTGCATTTGTCAGTGACATTTCTTTCTCCCATGAACCAGTAGAAAAGAGAAAAATACTGCCTCCAGGCTATTCTTGGTTTCTGTTGGATAAGGAAAAATTAAAGACTTGGGAGTAAGGGTCAACAGTGTATTTTGTGTGTATGTGTTTGTGTGTGTTTTAATAATGAACTATTTCCATAGGAATAATATTAATAACTGTTTTGCAGTTCACCAAGTCCTCTCATGTACAGTAGCTTATTTGATCTTCCCAGAAGCCCTAGAAGATGGATGGGGCAGGATTCATATTAACCATATTTACTGATTTGGGGCAAAGGAGAACCGGGAGGTATTCCTCTTGGTGTAAACCATAGGCCTGGTTCAACCGTCTTCATTTTAGAGATATGAGGGAGGCCCAGAGAGGTTAATTGATTATTCAGCATTTCCTAAGTAACCTAGCTGTGACTTGTGGTACACAGCATTTTCTGACTTTTATCTGATCTTTTTCATGAGGACTGATTGCTTAGGTCGGGCTGGTGACTATATTGGGGGAAAGAGTGAGATTGGTAGAAGATAAGGGCTTGAGAGGTTGGGTCCTCAACAGCTACCACTTTCTCTCCAGGGTAACATTTTGTGTTAATATTGGCTATACTTAAAGGTTCTCGCAAATACAAATAGCTACTAGTACTCTTAATTGAGCACCTGTCCTCAGTCCTAGGGCTGTCCTGAACAATTTCCCCACATTATTTGGTTTGATTTTCAAAATAGCTCTATAGGGTAGGTATCATTGTCTCATTCTTTAAGATTAGGATACTGAACCCCATGAGTTATTTATTTCCCTGTGGCCATTCAATTATTAAGTGACACTCAGAGCTGGGATTCCTGCCTAGACCAGTTTTCAGGGTGGTCAGCTATGAAAGCCATGCATTTTGTACTGTACTTAATCTATTTCACACCTTCAAAAGTTGTGGAGAAAAAACATCAAGCCTGAAAAATGTAGCACCAAGTTGCCATTGTAATTTTTCAGCAAAGTGGCCTCCATTGAATAGGAACCCTGAACCTTCATGTCTCTTAACTGCTTGTGTTCTAATCCTGATACTATGCTATGGATTTTTGTCTCTCTTGAAAAACTCAGTGTATCAAAACTGGGGTTAGCAGGTTGGGTGCAGCTCACATCTGTAATCTTAGCATTTTGGGAGGCTGAGGTGGGAGGGTTTCTTGAGGCCAGGAGTTCAAGGTTGCAGTGAGCTGTGATGATGCCACTGCACTCTAGCCTAGGCAAAAAAGTGATACCATGTCTCAAAAAAAAAAAAAAAAAAAAAACCAAAACCTGGGCTTAGCAAAATTGTTTTTCAGTGCTTCTCAATATTTTGTGACATGGGGCCCTTTCAAGGTTTGACCAAAACTGTAGATTCTCTGCCTGGAAAATTTTACTTGTCATTTCAGAGGGTTCACAGATTCCCTGAAGCTCTATCTTAGAGCTGTATGTGGTCTGTGGACTCCCAGATTAAGAGCTCCTGTTTTTCATACCCAATATGCTATGAGAATTCTTTATATTGGCTAATTCGTTCATGGAGTTCTCTTTGCAAATCTGTAACAAGTCAGGCCATTGGATGTAAGTATCAGAGTAGGGGGAGTCACCTGAAGTTGCCCCTGTTTCTTCTTGGTTTAATGTAAGACTTGTAATAATTTGTGTGTGTTTGTCTCCTTTCAGGGCACAGGCTGGTGAGCTGTGGGTCAAGAATGAGAAGGTCATGTGTGGTTATATCAGTGAAGATACCAGGGTAAGATTTATAAGATGCTTTTTCAGTTTTGTCTCTCCATACCATTATGTCTTAAATCCTAAAATAAAAAAGAATACAAACATATATCTGATAATCTCCTGATTGCTACTGTTTGCCCAGGTGGAACTGGTAATATTGTCAGGTAATATTGTCTGCTCCAACTGGTAATATTGTCTCCTCCAACTCTGATGTTTTATGGTTGGATCTCTCTGGTTTGGAGTTGATCTTCATTTTTTTCTTCTGAAGGCATTTATTTAATATTGCCCAGAGAGATATAGCATCTAGCCTGTAGGATGCTGTGCTCACTGATACATAGCAAAAATTAAACTATCTGTCTACTTTCCTTTTTCCTATCTCCCTGTCTCCCCTGAGAGCAATGGTTTTCAACCAGGGTGATTTTTCACCCCTCCCCCCAGAGGTCTTTTGACTTCTGGAGACATTTTTGGTTGTCGCACCTTGGGGCTTGCGTCATTGGCATCTAGCAGGGATGCTGCTAAACATGCTACATGTACAGAACAGGCCGCCAGAGCAAAAAGTTATCTGGTCCTAAATGTTAATCATGTTGTGGGGGATTGTCTTGTGCATTATGGAATATTTAGCAGGATTTCTGGCTTCTACCCACCAGATGCCAGATTTACCCTCCACACCCCACCCTGCAACTCATGACAGCCAGAGATGTCTCCATACATTACCAGATGTCCCCTTAAGGGTAAAATCACCCTAGGTTGAAAACCAGTGCTGTTAGAGGTAACCATTATCTAAATTTTATTTTTGTAGTTTTTTATTTACATAATTTTAATGCATATATATATTTTTACCCTAGATAGTATTTTTTTTGCTCATTTTTGAGTTTTATTTAAGTGGAATAAAAATGGATGTAGTCTTTCTTAGCTAGATTTTTTGTACTCAGTACTATATTTTAAATCTATAATTAAAGACTGGGCACAGTGTGTCATGCCTGTAATAATTTTAGTGACCTATAAGGCTGAGGTGGGAGGATTGCTTGAGGCCAGGAGTTTGAGACCAGCCTGGGCAGCATAGTGACCCCATCTCTTTAAAACTTTTTAAAAAAAATCTGTAATTAGGCCAGGCACAGTGGCTCTTGCCTGTAATTCTAGCACTCTGGGAGGCCGAGGCTGGCAGATCGCTCAAGGTCAGAAGTTCGAAACCAGCCTGAGCAAGAGCGAGACCCTGTCTCTACTAAAAAGAGAAAGAAATTAATTGGCCAACTAAAAATATATAGAAAAAAAATAACTGGGCATGATGGCGCATGCCTATAGTCCCAGCTACTTGGGAGGCTGCAGCAGAAGGATTGCTTGAGCCCAGGAGTTTGAGGTTGCTGCGAGCTAGGCTGATGCCATGGCACTCTAGCTAGGGCAACAGAGTGAGACTCTTGTCTCAAAAAAAAAAAAAAAAAAAAAAAAAAAAAAAAATCTGTAATTAGAGTATATTTGGAGCTGTGCATGGGGGCTCATGGCTATAGTTGCAGCTACCTGGGAGGCCTAGGTGAGAGAATTTCTTGAGGCCAGGAGTTCAAGACCAGCTTGAGTAATATAGTGAAACCTCATCTCTTAAAAAAAAAGTATATAGAGTGTATTTGCTGGGTCACAGATTCTACTCTGTAAGATATTGTCAAATTATTTTTCAAATTGTTTGGACTAGTTTATACTCCTAGTAGCAATGTATAAAATTTGTTGTTTTTCACTTTTTCTGACACTTGGCATTAGATTTTAAAGGTTTTTGTAACTGTAGGTGTCATAAATTGGTATTTCATAGTGATCCTAATTTGCTTTTCCTTAGTTTTCTAAAAATTTGGAACTTGAAAGCATGGCTTACAAAGACCATGATACTTTGGCATGTGCTTGCCTCTTCAAACTCCTTCATTCATTTATTAAACAAATAATATCAAAGTTCCTACTGTGTGCCAGCTACTGTTGCTAGGCACTGGGGTCCATGGTGAATAGCACAGTCAACCTCCTGCTAGTAAGGAGCTTATACCCTAGCGGGGGGGACAGATGTAACTAGTCACCACATCCATAAATGGAGTAATGACAGATTATGGTGAATATTCCCGAAGGAAAGGGACTGACGCTGGCCTCCTCAGTAAACAAATCAAATAAATTAATAATCTGGAGAGAAATGGAACATTGAGATGGAGAATAACAGAAAAACCTTCTTTACAAAGGTGGGCAGGGAAGGTTTTCCCAGAAAGATACCTGAAAGGTGAGACTTATGCAGTGTATAAAGGTTGCAGTGAAGAGCATTCCAGGCAGAGGAAACAATTGCAAGAGGCCAGTGTGGTGGAAATATTGCAGACAGGTAGGGAGAATGATGTCAGTGAGGAGGTAGACAGGTTCCAGCCAGTTCATGTAGGGCCTTAGGGGTCATTGTAACCAGTTTAGAATTTATTCTAAGTACAATTAGAATCCATTGAAGGATTTTAAGTACATGAATTATACTTTAAAAGATCACTGTTCGTTAACTTGGATTTTGTTGAACTAAAACTCTCAAAATAACAGTGGCTATAATGCTTAAAGGTCAACTTTTTTCTCTCATGTAAAAGAAGTCCATAATTCATGGCCAGTATGCTAGTATTACAAATATTGGTGATCCAGGGCTCCTTCTGTCTTCCTGTTCTGCCATCCTCAGAATAAGACTTTCTGGAGCTGCTGTAACCATCTCCATATTCAAGGCAGAGGACAGAGGAAGAGAGGCAAGAGGGGTGTACCTTCCACCCAAGTCAGCTTCCTTTATGGATACAACACTTTTATTTATATCTTACTTTCCAGAATTTAGTCACTTGTAGCTGCTAAGGAGTCTGGGGAGTTTAGTCTTTTGACTGGGTCTCTTGCCTCCCAGAATAAAACCATCTTCCAGTTACTTAGGAAGACGGGAAGAATGGACAGGCATTTGGCATTAACTGCTGCAGCCCCTCTAGCTCTGGTGTAGAGTGTTGTTTGTGGGGGCAAATGAAAAATCAAAGAAATGAGTTAGGAGGCCTCCTGTAATCCATCAAGAAGCTGGTAGTTTGCACTAAGGTGAGAGCTGTAATGGTGGAGAGAGGTGGGCAAATAGGAGATATATTTCCGGGTAGAGTCTACAGAACTTGCTCATGGATTGGATGTGAGGAGTGAAGCAAAGAAAAGAACCGAGCAGCTGGGTGGTTGTTGGTGCCATTCATGAGATGGTGATATCAGAGAATAAGCAAGTTAGGAGGAAAAAAAAGTTCAGTTTGTGAGATGCCTGTTGAACGTCTGAGTGGCGAAATCAGGGGAGGCAGTTGAGTCTGGGCTCCATTTCATCATTTCTCCCATGTGTTTCTCCCCCTGTCCCCAGTATCCTAGTCAAGCAAACTGTTCGCTGTTCTCCAAACATGCCACATTGTCTCTTGTGTCCATAACTTTGCACATGCTGCCCTTTCCTGCCAGGTGTGTCTCAACCCTGCCTGCCTACCTTCCTAAGCCACTCATCTAGGCTTCTCTGCTTCTGGAAAGCCTTCCTGGTCCCACAGGCTAGAAGTGTCTCCATGGCATCCTGGACCTGTGCATACATTAGTAGTTACCACACTGTGGTGGGTACACTTGCTTGTGAGCCTTGCCACTGGACTGCAAGCACCCTGAGGGCAAGGACTATATCTTTTACATTTATACTCCCAAGATCTCCGGCATGGCTGTTGGCATTTAATGGTCTCTCAAACGTTTGTTGAATGAAATTTTAAACATGCTCCCCACTGCCTTAAGAATTCATAATCTTTGTACGAGAATGTCTTGTATGTCAAAAAAAAAAAAAAAGGAAAAAGTAAAATTAAAATAAAAAAAATTCATAATCTGATTAGAAAAACAAGATTTTAACGTGTGAAAAGAAATCAGCACTACAAAGTTTAATTAATGTCCTAAGGCCCTTTTACTTTAGTTAAACTTTACAGCCAGTCCTATTACCTGGTTTTCCAAACCATGAACGACTAGAAGTAGGCCAGGCATGGTGGGTGGCTCATGCTTGTAATCCTAGCACTCCGGTGTAATCCTACCACTCTGGGAGGCCGAAGTGGGAGGATTGCTTGAGGTCAGGAGTTGGAGACCAGCGTGAGCAAGAGCAAGATCCCATCTCTACTAAAAATTTAAAAATTAGCCGGATGTGGTGGTATGCACCTGTAGTCCCAGCTACTGAGGAGGCTGAGGCAGGAGGATTGCTTGAACCCAGGAGTTTGAGGTTGCTGTGAGCTAGGCTGACACCTAGAGTGCTAGCCTGGGCAAAGACTCTGTCTCAAATAACAAACAAAAAGACTAGAAGTGACAAAATAAAAGGGAAGGGAGTATTAATGTTTAATGTCTGTAACTTATTTCTTCATAGAAAAAATAAGGTGAATGGATACTAAAAGGATGAAAAGATAGATAGATGACATAGCAAATGTCGTTTCAAGTGTAGGATCTAGGTGGTGAGTATGTGGGTGTGTCTTGTACGACCTTTAAAATTGTTTAGCATATTTGAAATTTTTCATAAAAATAATAAGAAAGCACCCCAGGTTCTAAATTAAGAATGCCAACATTAACTATTATAATAGTTAATGTAGGCCAGGCGAGGTGGCTCACACCTGTTATCCCAGCACTCTGGGAGGCCGAGGCGGGCGGATTGCTCAAGGTCAGGAGTTCGAGACCAGCCTGAGCAAGAGCGAGACCCCGTCTCTACTATAAATAGAAGGAAATTAATTGGCCAACTAATATATA
The DNA here is from genome assembly GCA_008750895.1 of Mirza zaza. Lineage (NCBI taxonomy): Eukaryota > Metazoa > Chordata > Mammalia > Primates > Cheirogaleidae > Mirza > Mirza zaza. The sequence continues at coordinate 2,707 of VSMD01058047.1, read as the reverse complement.
TAGAAAAAATTAGCCGGGCATGGTGGCGCATGCCTGTAGTCCCAGCTACTCGGGAGGCTGAGGCAGGAGGATCGCTTGAGCCCAGGAGTTTGAGGTTGCTGTGAGCTAGGCTGACATCACGGCACTCACTCTAGCCTGGGCAACAAAGTGAGACTCTGTCTCAAAAAAAATAAAAAAATAAAAAAAAAAATAAAAACAAACAAACATATACACACACACACACACACACGCACACACACACTAAATTTAAAAAAATTGAAAAGAAAGGAAAGCAAACAGCATGATTAAAAATTGGGCAAATGGTTTGAATAGACAGTTTTCCAAAGAAGATATATAAATGGCCAATAAAATGTGAAAAGATGCTCAACTTTATTAGTCATTTGGGAAATGTAAATCAAATCCACAATGAAATACCACTTTAAATCCACTAAGAGGGCTATAATAAAAATAAAAATTTTGAAAAAGGAAAACAAGTGTTGGGGGGGATATGTAGAAATTAGAATCCTCATTCATACATTCCTGGTGAGAATGTAAGATGCTACAGCTGCTGCATAAAGCAGTTTAGTGGTTCCTTAAAAAGTTAAGCATAGTATTACCATATGACCCAGCAATTGTACCCTTATGTATATGCCTGAGAGAATTGAAAACATTTTTCATAAAACCTTGCATACGGGCTGGGCGTGGTGGCTCACGCCTGTAATCCTTGCACTCTAGGAGGACAAGGCGGGTGGATTGCTCAAGGTCTAGAGTTCAAAGCCAGCCTGAACGAGACCCCGTCTCTACCAAAAATAGAAAGAAATTAATTGACCAACTAAAATATATATAGAAAAAAAATTAGCCAGGCATGGTGACGCATGCCTGTGGTCCCAGCTACTTGGGAGGCTGAGGCAGGAAGATCACTTGAGCCCAGGAGATTGAGGTTACTGTGAGCTAGGCTGTTGCCATGGCACTCACTGTAGCCTGGGCAACAAAGTGAGACTCTGTCTCAAAAAAAAAAAAACAAAAAACTTGCATACGAATGTTCACAGCAGTATTATTCATAATAGCCAAAAAGTGGAAGCAACCCACATGTCCATCAGCTGATGAATGGATAAGCAAAACGTGGTATATTCATATTCATACAGTGGGACATTATTCAGCAATAAAAATAAAGTTCTTTTTGATTCATGCAGCATGATGCATGTAACAACGTGGATGAACCTTGAAAACATTATGCTAAGTGAAAGAAACCAGTCACAAAAGACCAGGAATTGTATTATTCCATTTATGTCAAATGTTCACAATAGGCAAATCTATAGAGATAGAAAGTAGATTAGTGGTCCCCAAGGTATAGAGGGGAAGGGGAAGTGGAAAGTAACTGCTAATAGGCATGGAGTTTCTTTGTGGAGTGGCGGAAATGTTTTGGAATTAGAGAGTGGTGATGGTTGCACAACGTTGTGAATATACTAAAAACTACTGAATTGTAGACTTTTTTTTTTTTTTAATTTTAGACAGAGTCTCATTTTGTCACCCTGGGTAGAGTGCAGTGGTGTCATCATAGCTCACTACAATCTCAAACTACTGGGCTCAAGTGATTCTCTTGCCTCAGCCTCTGTAATAGCATCTGGGACTATGGGTGTGAGCTACAACGCCCGGCTAATTTTTCTATTTTTAGTAGAGATCCCGTCTGGTTCTTGCTCAGGCTGGTCTCGAACTCCTGAGCTAAAACAATCCTCCCACCTCGATCTCACAGAGTGCTAGGATTACAGGTGTAAACCACCACACCCGGCCTGAATTGTGGACTTTAAAATGGTAAATTTTATGCTATGTGAATTTTTATCTTAACAAAAAAACCAATCTATCTAAAAAAACAAAACAAAAAAAGAAGGGACCATTAGTAGGGTGATTTGAATGCAACAATAACTGACTCTTAGTTTCAAAGTAAAGGGAACTTAAACTGTAAAATGCAGGCATAACTAAAAATATTTATTTATGTACATACAGACACGTGGTGCATAATATAACAAGATCTAGAAAAGTATCTTTTAACTCAACTTAATAAAACATAGTTTTCATATAGTAAAAAACATCCATGCACAAAATAAAACCATCTTATGGGTATGGTTTGATGTTTTGAAAAATGTATACACCACTCTTACCTCAGTCAATAGTGGAAGATTTTCATCATCCCCAAAAGTTCCCTCATATCCCTTTGCAGTCATTACCCGCCCCCGTGCAAAGGCAACCATTAATCTGCTTCTATTTCTAGAATAATTTTGCCTAAAATGGTATCTTTAGAAAAAATAAGTTTAATGATAAGAACCTTGCATGTTTACTATTTAAAAACTTAGAAAATATGTATATTTGTTCATTTCTCTAATAGATTTCATAATTAGGAAAAGTAAACAAAGCTTGGTATAGCACATGTAAAGTGTGTATAGCATAGTAAAGCGTGGTATAGCACACAGGGCCAAGAAACCACTTACACATCAATCCAAGAATGGATTAGTAAAATGTGGTATATGTATGCCATGGAGTACTATTCAGCTCTAAGAAACAATGGTGATATAGCACATCTTATATTTTCCTGGTTAGAGCTGGAACCCATACTACTAAGTGAAGTATCTCAAGAATGGAAAAACAAGAACCACATATACTCACCAGCAAACTGGTATTAAATGAGCAGCACCTAAGTGGACATATAGGTACTACAGTAATAGGGTATTGG
>VSMD01058039.1:118327-137068 GCA_008750895.1 Mirza zaza | reverse complement strand
TGACTCGAAGGGGGAGGGAGGGCAAGGGCAATATACCTAACCTTAACATTTGTACCCCCACAATATGCTGGGGGAATAAATAAATAAATAAATAAATAAATAAACTAACTCTCTCTAGCAGTACCCATCTGACCCACAAGGACACCGAAGCTTGAAAGGGTTAAGTCATGTTCTAAATTAATGAATGACACAGATCAAGGTGCCGTGCCACCTATACCTGTACTGAAGTTTGAGCCCTGATGTACAAGGCCTTTGGCCATCCCAGATGCTGCATGGACCCCACAGAGACTGAAGTATCTGCACCCAGGACAGTGCCTGGCACAGCATCACCTTCCTCCAGCTGAGCTGAGACTTTTCCCTGTTAGCTCTGCCCCAAACTCTTAAGCTGAGTGGATTCTGCAGTGTCCCGGTGCTGCTAGGGTGTCCCAGCTAAGCCACCCCAGAGCACTCAGCCAGGCTTCTGGCTTCCAGGTTGGGGAAGGAGGAGAAGCAGAGTTCGGGGCGCAGGTGACAAAGGAAATTCACCTGTTCCCCCAAAACTCTATGGACAGATCCCCTATAGATTCATGGCTGAGCCAAGAGTTAGGCAAAGACCACATACTGGGCAGCCCCATGGGAGTGCCACCCACCCTTCTGGAACACCCCCCATGTGCCCACCCCTCAGCAACGGTGATTCTCCCCTATGATCTGTGACCCTCCAGCATAGGCAAGGATCTGTGCTGGATCCCTCATCTCATCTCATCTCATTCAGTCCTCATCTGGTTTGGGTAGCAACAGAAATGCTGTCACTTCTACAGGAGAGGAAACTGAGGCACAGAGGGTTAAGTAACTTGCCTTGGGTCACTCGGCTACTCGATCCAGGCACGGAGGCATGTCTGTGGCTCCTCTCCCACCATGGCTGTCCCAACGGGGGAGAGGTGCTGTCAGAAGCATGGTCCCCACAAGTGGCTGTCCCGTTGGTGCCCAGGAGCCAGCTGGCCAAAGAGAATCCACGTGACCTCCTGTCCTGACAGTGAGCATTTCCTCCAGGATGTGGAGCAAAGGCTGTGTCGGCCTCACGTCCCACTCTCAGATTCTACCGCCTGCATCCAGAAAAGCTAAAATGGAAGCAATCACTGCATAGATGCTGTGGACTCAGTTGCGTCTCCCCAAAATCAGTATGCTGCAGGCCTAAGCCCCAGTACTTAGGTAGGGCCTTTAAGAAGGCAGTTAAAGCTAAATGGGGTCCTGAGTCTCGGGCCCTCCCCCAACAGGACCGATGTCACGACAGCAAGAGGAAGAGACACCAGGATGTGCCCGCACAGAGGAAGGTCGCGGAGGACACTGTGAGAAGGTGGCCGCCTCCAAGCCAAGGAGAGAGGCCTCCAGAGAAACCAACCCTGCTGGAACCTTGACCTTGGACTTGCAGCCTCCAGAGTTATGAGCAAATTAACTTCTCTGGTTTAAGCCACCCAGGTGTGGCTTTCTGTTACGGCCGCCCAAGCGGACCAACCCAGCGGTAAATGGTGGCGTGGCCGGGGAGGCGTCCACCCGCGCACCGAGGCCCCGAGTGTGCGCGTCCAGCAAGGGGGCAGTCCCCCCCTCCCCCCGACAAGGCAGAGAGCCGCGTCGGGGAGGCCGAGGGCCCCGGGTTCAGTCTCTCCTCCCTTTTCGCCGACAACCCTAGACCGGAGCCTGGGGACCTTGAGCCCGTCCAGGCCGGGCCGCCGGGCCTCACGCGCCTGTCTGTCAAGCCAGCCTCTTTTCCCCGCGAAGGACAACGCGGAGCCATCTTTCCAGAGTTTTCTCCCCCTGACAGAAATCAGCAGGGTTAGAATAAACTGCATAAGTTATCAGCTCCTCAGGAAAGAACATGAAAAAGGCCCTTCTATCACTTAATGAAAAATAGCTTCTTTTTTGGACAGAACTTCACAGGCCCGCAATCAAGCCACGGCGCCCCTCTCCCTTCCCTGACGTGCCACGCAGGCAAAGCAAGTCGGCATCTATTAATAATATTTTCTCCAACTCCTTTCATTTTTCTGCATGTCCTACCACTGTCAGGCCCCGTGATGCAGCGGAGCCTTTATCTCGTCCGAGTCTGGCCTGTCAGGGTGATAAACAATTCTAACAAGAATCAGAATAAAGATCTTCCCAGTAGACTCTGCCGAGAGATAGAGGCTTTTCTCATTTTCTCGACGGTAAAAAAAAAAAAAAAAAAAATTTAATCTAGCGGCTCCGGCTTTTTTCAAGCGTCACATTCAAAGAGATGCAAATTTGTCAGAGCCGAGACCCCAGCTGACTCTGAGCACTGCATGAATGTCAAAGGGGGAGGCAGTGTCTTTGACATGGCTGCCGGTTTTTTTTTGGGGGGGGGCGGGTGGGTGGTGCGAGGAGCTCTCCGCTGAATGTTAAAAAAAAATAAGGTTTTGCTTTGTAGTGCATGTTCCAACAATTTTTATAAGTTTTTTTTTTTTTCTGAAATAAAAGAAACTGCCATTGGGAAGGAAAAGAGAGGAAGAAAGGGACAAATGAAGGTTTGGGGTACAGGAGGAGAGCGCCCCAGAAAAACGACTCCAGTGAGGTGTCCGGCTGCACCGAAGGGCCCGGCGGCTGAGCAGGTGTGCTGGCGGGTAGGTGTGCTGAAATTCACTGGGATGAATGAATGAATGAATGCATGCATGTGTGCACCATAGAGCACGGAGCTCAGCATTACGTTAGTTTTGGTTATTTTCTTGAATTTGTGGGTACCATTTGCATCTCCCTCTGGATACTTCTTCCCCAATGTGCCATTAGCATGAAAGTGTCCGTGTGTTTTATCATCTTCCACTCTGCTCGTGGCCTGGGTTCGGAGCCCATGACAACAAACCCAGGTTGAAGCATCAAGTGGCTGAGGCAGGGGACCACACAGGAGAGACTGGAAGAGCAGGGTGCTAGAGGGCTGGAGAGAGACTGAGAGGTGGCAGCACCAGCCTCCTGGGATCCTTGAGGACATCCCCAGGGTGTATGTGAAGCCCAGGCTCTCTGCTTGGCTCCCAAGACATTTGTGGAATCCATAGCGCTGCTGAGCTGGGCTGAGCCCGATGTCCACAAAGAGTCATTGCATCCAGCTGTTTGGATTTGGGCTGCACGGCCTTCTGGTCTCGACCCTACAGGCTGCATCCCAACCTGGGCCCCCACCTCAGGCTCTGCGGAGCATTCGAATCTTCTCCAATACGTCTGTGGTCTTCTGAGTCAAGAGCATCAGATGCCCACGTTCTCATGGCCTCTTCTTCCTCCTCCTCAGTGCTCCGGCTGGTTTCTCCATCCTTCAGCTTGCTCTGCCACCGGACCACATCCCCTGGTCCTCACTCAGCACCACTGCATGGCTTGGCTTCCCCAGAGCCCCACTTGCACAGGGCACCATGTGCAGCAGACTGGAACCAAAGGCCAAGGTTAACAGAGGGCTAGCAATGACCAAGGGGTGGGCAGTCGTGCTGGCCGAGGAGGCAATGACAGAGGGTCAAATCTCAGTCATTGCACAGATGTCCCTAACATACTGGTCCCAGGTCCCACCTTCTCTAGACCCTGCCTGAGGCCTCTCTCCTGGAAGGTTCTCTGAGAACCCAGGGCACCCAGTGTCCAGTCTCCCTCAATAGATGGGGGAGGAAGGTGCCTGACTCTCTGTCGTACAGACAACTTTAATTCTTCTCAGCCTCTCCCGTTTGGCCCATACTCCATCACCTTCCTGGAATTGATCTTTTAGGGGTTATGTTTATACCAGTAGGTCCTGTATATCCTGCCCTCACTGGTCCTCGTTCTTGCCATCAGGAAGTTTAGCAGGAAGTGAGCATGTGTGTACACGTAAAAGGTGCTTGGGTGGTTTGAGTGAGAATTAGGGCAGGACACGGGACAGCATTATATATTGTATATTGAGGAAGGAGGAGCCCTGGAGGTTCTTGTATGAGTGCAGAGAGCTCTGCAGTGGGGACCTGTCTCATCCGCACAGAAGAGCTTGGCACCCACCTCACCACTATGCTGTCTTCCCTTGCACCACCTCCTCCCAGCGCCAGCACAATATGCCCCAACGAAAAGCATTAGTTCCAGATCCAAGTGATGGCCTCCTTCAACACCGTGTGCTGGCAACAGTGAGCAGCCATAGGTGTCACCCTTGCCCCCACCTCTCCTCTTGAGACCCTTAGACACTGCAGCAGACCACCGTCATCTTGCCCACACTTGGACATCAGCCAGTTAGGAGAGAGAAGCCCTCTATCCACTTAAACAATTCCATTCTGGAGAAAGCGTTCCGGCAGCACACGCTGTGCTCTAGGGGGGAAAGTGGGCAGAAACCCAAGGCGTTGTGAAATAACCGGTTGCCGCAGAGGGTCCACCCTCCATTCATTCTGCAGCCCCAGTGCACCCAGGAGGCAGGAAATGTAGACATTTGCCCCAATTTTGATAATGTTGGAAAAGTTAGCATTTTGCCCCCTTGGCGTGTGGGGCATCTGTGGACAGGTGACAGTTTCAGCTATTCAGAACCTGCACTCTGCTAGGAAATGAGCAGAGAGTATTTTCCAAACTGGTGGGAGTAGAAGAATGAACAAGGATGAGAGGCCACCCACTTCATTCAACATCTACGTGGGGCTGCCCAGCACAGAACCCGGTTCAAGAGCCTCGATCCGCACACTGTAGTTGAAGACCTCGCACTGCTAGGAGCCAAGTAAGGGGCCAAGTTCTTGGGAAAATACACGGATTCTCTGATTTTTAATTCCCTTGGTAAAAACAAGCAAACAGACAGCAGCAATAATGGCAAAACATTAGGAATCCCGCCCCATCGGCTCATGAGATTATTGAGTGGAATGAGATAAGGAATGTGGGACGCCCATGTAGTTAGCTGGGTTTTTTTTATTGCCTTTCTTCCCTTTCTTATTCTGATATTATTTCATCCCCAAGGCCCAACAAAGAGGCCAATACCACTATGAAGGCTCTTCTTATCTAAGGGAAAAATTTAATCTCTTTCCCCTGTGCTTTCGAAGAATATATGCGTTTTTACGTCTATATCAAATGCTGCCACATTCTCATCATCTTCCTTGAGTTGAGTTTGAAGTTGTCCTTATCCCTTTCTGCAGGCTGGATGTTCCTCCATGGTCATCATATATCTCGCTTTTGCCCATGGAGTCTGGCACAGAGGAGAGGTTTAAAAAGGATCACCGACTAGATTAAATAAAATTTGCATGAGCCCATGATAAAGGTCATTACGTATAATCTCAGAAACCATATAAAGCAGCTCCTGAAACATCTTTCCATGTGACCCTGTGGTCTGGAAGAGAGACAACATGAACATCTATTGACAGTATATTCAGATGAAGACTGTTCTGTGCTTAAACTGGAACTATCTCATTACTATTAAAAAAAATATCACTGAGTTAGTTATTATTCATTTTTCTCACAACAAAAAATCAATAACTTGCTTTAAAATATTTGATTCAATGTGAGCAAAAGTCTCAGTTGACTGTCTTTCAGACGGCAAAAGAATCATTCATTCAATCAACAAGTGTTTACTGTATGCCTGCTACATACCAGGCATTAAATTAACCACTAAGAACAAAGCTGATCAACAAGATAACATGGGGTCTACTTGCAATGGGCTTAGTGGCTTAGTTCTGGTAGGGAAAGAGATTTTTAAAATCTAAGCCAAAAAAAAAAAAAAATCAGTAAAATGGTCACAAATTGTATTAAGTTCTATGAAGATTGAAGTCCTGGAATGAAGAAGAAAGTACAGTCAAAGAAGTCCTCTCTGAGAAGATAGATCATTAAGTTCAGCTTGAAAGATCGGAAAGAAAGCCAAGCAACAAACAGAAGGAGGAAGAACATTCCAGGCAGAGGGGATGGCATATGGGAAGATCTTGCTTCTTTCATTTGTCCAATATTTCTGAGTCCTGAGTTTAGTCCAGGCATAGGGCTAGGAATAAGGCACAGACACTGCCTTCAAGTAGCTCACAGTCTGGTTGTATTGCTTTCATTGTGCTAATTTTGCACCCTAAAAGAAGAATTCTAGGTATTTGGAAAATGTGTTCAGTAGGGAAAATAGCAATATGACAGAACGTTAAGGTTAAATACTAACTAAAACAATGTCTCCTGTCATTGAAATTGTTAATGAATAACTCACTAAGAACCTTCCCTTGACAAAATAAATGCCTCATCTCTTTTTCTCATAGCGCTTTGCATATTCTTCTAGTGTAGATAGCTCATGGTTTCAGAGCTGTTGCCCATTCCCAGCTATAACATGGTTGCTTCTTGTGACAAGGTCTGTATCCTATTCAGAATTTCAGCAAGGATGTACTGGGACTCTCCCATGTGTCATGTTCTGTGTATCAGCAGCAGCAAAACACAGGCAAGTGGTCTTGAGCAGCAGAAAGGAAGAGAAGGAGCAGCGTCTGTCTCGGTGACTGTGTGATCTCCTGGGAACAGGAGGACAGGGAAGGTCAGCGGACAGCTGGATTTGGTTTTTTTGAGATTTTTGTGAAATGTTGCCTCATGGCATTCAGGGGAAAAAAAATAACATTTTGTTACTTGTGTGTCAGGTGGAGACTTTTGTCCTTTAAAATAAAAGTGATGTGAGGGAGAAAAGTAGAATGGTGATTCCGAGCTATTCCAAGAACTTCTGAGATGAGTTCAAGACGACAGGCTGACTGGCGACTGTTCTCCTGCTCACGAAAAATCACGCAAAATGCCAGGGAACGTGTTTCAAACGAGGCAAGGAAACAGAATGAGTCCATGAAAGCAGCCAGAGTGCCATTAGCAGACTAGAAATATTGAGTGATTTCTAAATGATTGAACCTAGATGCAGAGAGTAAGAGACTGCACATATGTGCACACTCACATGCATATGCACACGCACACACATGTTCATGGAGGCAGAAGTACTTCAGAAGAGCCCCAAGCCTGGAGTTAGCAGACTCAGGAACTGGTAGAAACTCATGAGCAGAAATACAAGAGTACTGTTCCAGGCAGAGGTGTGGAGGATGAGTGGAGCCCTGGAACAGGAGAGGCAAGGCATGTTTGGGAAAATAGGGAGACTGAGATTATTGGTCTGTGGGACACTCTGAAATGTTCGGTTACTCCCCCTGCACTGATGAAATCAGATTCGGGATCCCCGAGGTAGCATTCAAAGCCCTCCACACTCTGCCTCCAGGATTCCTTTCTTATCTATTCTTCACTGTATCTCCCCAGCTGTCCTCAAAGCCCCAAACACACTAGACCGCCGGTCATTCTCAGAAGCAGCCCATGCACTCTGGCCTCATGCTGTGTCCTCTTTGGGGGTCCCAGTCCCACTCCCTCTGTCTTTGAGTGGCTCTTCCTTCAAGCCCCACCCAAATGCTACCCCTTCCAGAAGCCAGCTTCAATACACTGTGTGTGAAAAACTCATCCTTTCCTTATACCAGGGGTCCTCAAACTTTTTAAACAGGGGGCCAGTTCACTGTCCCTCAGACTGTTGGAGAGTGCGCACGGTGGGCCCGGGATGAGTCGGCTGCTAAGCAGGACAGGCAGCGGTGGCAAAAACACCTGGAGGGCCAGATAAATGTGCTAGGTGGTCCGCATGTGGCCTGCAGGCTGTAGTTTGAGGACGCCTGCCTTATACAAACCTGGGGCTTTCTACTTTTATACAATCACCATTGAGGATCTGTCTAGCAATTTCCTTGCCCAAGTCTTTATTTTCCCAGGACATTGTGAACAAGTTGAAAAAGAAGGATGTGTCTCTCTTAGCATGCTGCACATAGTAGGATCACATAAAACAGCTTCTGGAATGCAATAGTTATTTGGTATGTACCGGCAGAATAAATGGATGAACATTTGTTAATAGACTGTGTGTGAGTTGCTTTGTGGACAGTCCAGGCTGGAGTCTCTCGAGAAAGGCCTCAAGTGCCAGGGTGAGAAGTATTTGATGAGTTTAGCAGAAGACAGGGAACCACGGCAGAATGGGGTGACCTTTGAAAAATTCAAGAGCAGTCAGGATAGAAACAGTGGAGTGCCTGGAATGGGCGCTGGGCAAAAATGTATCCAAGTGATGAATTTCTGATGAGAACAATGTTTGAAAAGGTGGGCCAGAGTTAGGTATTTGTTCCCAAATAAAACTTAAACGGGGAAAGAAAAACCCTGCAAATGGAAATACAAAATATAGCCAAGCTGGCAGGGAACGCAACTTGAAACACAGCTGTTTCCACGGCTGCACGTAAAGCCAAGTTCAAGAACAAATTCCTTGTGCAATATGGCCCATGTTAGGTACACGGTTTTAATTAAGTAGAGAGACAAAGTATAACAGCAACATGTTAAAGGCAGACACGTCATGTGAGGGGCATCTGATCAGGAGCTGGGCTTGTTTATGGCATTCTTGTCAATATAATTGTCATCTCAGTGCTGTGTTTATTTTTAAATCCGAGATTTGTTTTGCATTATACACAAGAGAAATATTTGTTTCCAGCCAGGTTTCTATGTGAGATGTTCATTCAAAATTCTAAATATAATGAGTAAATTATTATTTTTTTTTCCCTGAGAATGTGCACTGTTTGGGGCTTGGAGAGGAATAATTTGTAAGTGAAGGAACAGTCCAAAAAGAATGTCCAGAATGGCCCATTCACATGGAAGTGGCCCGAAAGGTAAAAGGTGGGGCGGGGCCGGGATTGTCTCCATGGAAATGGTGTTTGAAGAGGCAGCATTATATACAGAGAGCAGAAGACAAGAGTCTCAGCCCTGCCCCTGCCTTCCTGAGCGTGGTCTTTGGAAACTCCATTCACATTTTGAGTCTCGGTAACAATACAACGACGGTGTCACGACCATGGGTATATTAATCCCTCACCAGCCAAGCCCGGTGCTGCTGTAATGTGCAGTGTGGGAATGTGCATGGAAACGCCCTGGAAACCATGTGGGGGTGAGGGATGGGTGATGTTTGTCCTCCAGGGTCTCAGGAGGGTCTGGCCCAGGGCGCTGCCCTCTGCCACAAAAGGCACTGAGGTCCCTCCCTTATAAGATGATGCATCTGGGTCTTGCTCAAGGACTCATGGGTGGTAGAAGTCAGAGGAGAGAGAAGCTGCCGGACTCCCTTCTCCTGACGTGCACCCCTCGATGCCGTCTCTGCTGCCACCCGCTCCTCCCGCAGCGAGCCCGGGGGCTCTGGGAAGTAGGAACGGGAAGAAAGCGAGAATGACTGCTGGCACATGCCACTCTATACTGTCTTTGGTCGGATGTTGTGCCGCTTATCTCAAAAACCCAAAGAAAGCTTTGTAGCTTTTTTAGGAAATCAGATTTATAATTGATGATACATGTCACGTCACTGGGAAGTTTTACTCTCACATAGGTCCGAGAGCAGTGGTCCGAGGACACCTCCTTTCTCCCTTGCTCCCTCCTCCTTCCCTCCCTTCCTTCTAGTCCACAACTATTCATGCACATTCTGTGGGGCCCGAGAGGTTCCCTGATGCTGTGAACCTCTGCCAACCTTCACTACTCGTGGGGCCCTAGAGCCGTGGCCTGCGGAGCCCACTTTCCTCTCACCTCTCCCACGCTGCACGCCTGCCAGGCCCATGTCCTGTGAGCCTCTCAGGGCTTCTTACCCCAGGACTTGCCCGTCCCCCATCTGGTCCAAACCCCGCATCTCTAGACAAATAGTACCTGGGAGGGGTCCCACACCACGGCCACCTCTCTAGGGTGACACAGAGGCAGGTAGCTTACAAGGAAGAGGCTGACCTTAGGATTCAGACCGCATTCTGGTTGGGTCACTCACTAGCTGTGTGGCACGGGCCGGGTGGATTGTCCTTCTGGGCTTCGGAGAGGTCTTTGCAGAGTCGCTCCGGGGATGAAACAAGATTGCCGCGCCCCTCGGAGCCCCTGGCAAGTAGAAGCAAATGGCAAGTAAGATCGCTAGGCGGAGCCACAGGAAGAGGGGAGCAGAGGACACGCGAGGGCAGCCACGTAGGCGGCAGCAGCCCAGGCAGGAGCCCAGAAGCAGCGGCACCAAGGGAGGGTTTGCCGAGGGGTGGAGTGGACGGAGGTAGCCACAGTGACAACCAAAGTGCAGCGTGGCGGGTGCTGCCTACGCCACGGAGAGCTGAGTTTCAAGCTCAGAGCCTCTGTTTATTTGCCATGTGGCCTACAGCAAGTCACTGACTTTGTCATGGCCTTCCACCCACCTTCCTCATCCCATCCTTACCTGGGGGTTTGAGGGGAGAACGCTGCCAGCCACGGGCACTGTGCTCCTTCCTGCCCCACCGCACACTTCCCAAGCCATCGCCTGCCCGCGTCTCCTTCCATTCCCCTCTCGCCTTCTAGGGACCTTCCTTGCATACAAACCCCACCACCACCACCCCCAGCCCGACCCTGGCCGCAGCCTTTTCCAGGAGCGGCCGCTGAGACATGGCTAGCTCGCCCGCAAGGCAAGAGAGCGAGGGGGACCGAGTGCGACATGGTCTTCCCGAGCCCCGCGCAGCCTGGGATTGGCCAGTGGAAATAACGAGGGAGAGGCTGGACAAGGAGAATTAAGGGTATTTGGTTTACAATAAATCGCGCCACCCTTACACGACACTTGGGAAGGGCACCGTGGGGGCTCCTGGCGTCTAGACTCCCCGACACTGTGAGTCCACGCCCACCCTCCCACGTGCAGGAGAAACACAGAACCCGCAAGACTCCAACAAGGCGCTCCTCTGCTGGCAAGAAGGAACTTTCTACCTCCAAATGCTTCCAACGATTGTGTTTTCCTGACGCCATCAGACGTGGCTATGAGCAGCATTATGTCAAGTCGTAAATCTCCGAGTGTGCTAGAGGATTGCTCCCTACTCGGTAGCAGCTCTGCCTCCCCCAGGCAGCAAATCGCAGTTAAACCGGATGAGAAGTTTTATTTTGGTTTGGCGTCCCCCTTCTAAGCGCCCCCTCGAAATGAATTTCTAAGCCGGCCGTCAGTGTCCATTAACTCGGAGTATGGGGAAGGGCTGTCTATGATTAATGAAAATAACAGCTCGTGTAACAGCATGTGTCAATGTGCACGGCGTTTTGCAATATCTCAGTTAATTACAGATTAGTAGATTTAGAAGGGGAAGGGACAGTAGGGATCATCTGCTTCACTATTCCCTCTCCACTCAGAAGTCAGGGAACCAACGCCCAGAGAGGACGGGAATGAGCCCCTGAACCACTGGGACGTAAGTCATCGGCAGCAGAGAGCAGCCGGCACCACGGCTGGGACGCCAGACCAAGCACGTGTCCCTGGAGACTGTCCCAGGCCCTCTTGCCTGGATTGCCTCCTTCAGCCTCAAGGTTCTTCCCATCTCAGAACCTGATCCAGTCCCGACCAAAGTAGGAAACATATGAGCCATGGCCCTCATGGGTGATGCCCAGGGCTTGTGCGGCGTCACACCTCATGTCTGATATATTTGGCACTATCCGTGGACACTTGTTGAAATGAGTTTCTGCCTTCCAGGATAAATGAGCTCCTAGTTCTGTCTCCATGCCTTGCTCTCCGATTGCTCAGTGGCTTTGGGATGGCGTGGCTGGCTCTAGGGTCCTGCTGTACCAAGATCCATGGAACAGATCAAAATTCTGATTTTAACTGTGGCCTGGACTGCTGATAAATGAATCTTCCTTTGACCAAGTTTCCCACACTCCTATAGACTCTATTGGGCTCCACTTGCATAGCCTCTAGCACTGGGACAGTCCTACCAGCTCTCGTCCTGTCTTTGGTGGCTTGCTCACCTGCCCCCATGGAGCAGAGCTGCTAAGTACCTGTCATACCTCACGTCCATACCAACTTGAGCTATGACACCAGCATTCACTTACGGTAAATAGTGCCTAGACAGAGTCTTAAAATTCATGTTGATTTTGGGAACCCACCTGAGTTGGCAGAGGAGACCTGTGTTCATCCACTGTGTCGTTTCTTCTTCCTACACTCACAGCCCTTCCTAGCCTCCTCTGTGGCCAGGGAATGGCCAGCACTTACTGTACCTAATGGAATGTGAGCACAAGTGATATGTGTGTCTTCCAAACAAGGCAGCTAAGTGTTGGTATACATGTTCTTCCCCTCTCTCTGGGCTCCTGGAAGCTAACTGTGGATAGGTTTGAGTCCCAAAATGGGCAGAGGCTGGTTCTCTGAGTCACTAAATGGAGGAAAGTCTCTGTCAACCCTCATCACATTTTTGCATAAGGAAGAAATGAGCCTCTGTTGTGCTGAGCCACCCAGATATTGAGCTTTGTTTGTTACCACAGCATGGCCTATCCCATTCTGACTAACTCACAGCCTAGCCTCTGCTCATTTTCTAAATTATGTTTTTTCATGTTCTGGTCTCAATTCCCTTTTCTTGACACTCTCCTTAGACATTCTTATGTATTCCCACATCCTCAATCACCATTAATTTGCTGAAAGCACACAAATACAGATTACTAATTCAGTTTCTATTTTTGAGCTTCAGATGTCTACATTCAGCTGCTACCTGGCCAGTTCTACCTGGGTGTCTGTTAGGAATATAACATCAGCTTATCCAAAACTAAGCTGACCTTCTTCCCCTGAACATTCCTCTACTGGTGGATCAACCTATTGGTTTTGCCCACACAATTCCATAAACAAAACTCAGACATGTTATTCTCCCTCCTTCCCTGTGTCTCCCACAGCATTAAATCCTGCAAGTTCTGTCTCCAACATAGTTCTTAAAGCCATCTGCTTCTTTCCAACTCCACTGTCACTCTTTCATATGTGCTTCATCATCTCTCCCCCGAATTCCAGTCGTGGCCCCTTACATGGTTCTCTCAACTCCAGTCTTGCTCCTTCTGCGCATTCTCCATGCCAGACGCTACAGCAGACAGATCTTGCAAAAACAGTCGTACACAGTCCCCACTTACAGTCTTCTGTAGTGCTCCTGTTGAGACTTAAACTCCTTGGCAGGGTCGCTGTGGCACTTCGTGACTGGGCCTCAGTGTCACGAAGAGCCCCAGAGTGTGGCCTCTGGAATCAGGTCCCACGGTGCCAGGTCAGGCCTCACCCAGGAAAATCACTTAACCTTCCTGAACCTCATTGTTCTCATCCATCAAAGACAATAGCTGATGCTTATTTTATTGGGTTGATGTGAGGACTGGCTCCGATAATTTATTGTCACCTAATTGACCCTATTGCTCAAAACATTATAGGTATTGTAAATTATTAGTAGTAACAAAAATAATTACTAGATATTAGCCACTCCCTATGTGTCAGCAACTGTGCTAAACAGACTGAACCCACGACGTCTTATTTAATTTTCACCACTCCCTAGTTTGCCTCAGATACAGAGAGAGTGAGGCATCTGTCCAAGAAAACACTAGTAGTTAAGTTGCACAGCTGGGATTCAAACCCAGGTCTATCTGATGAGATATTGGGTGCCTTTTCAGTTCTACCATAGACTGTGATTAAAGGAGCTAAATTACGGTACCACTTGATGTCCAGAAATAGAGAAATGGCTTTCAAAGAGAATGGATCATTTATGCAATGTTGCAGTACAGGGTTGTCACCTTACACTCCTCCCAGGGAGCACATTTGCATAAAATGCAATGGTGAATACATGGTAAGTAGAGTTTCCTTGAATGTTATATAACTATTAAAAATTATATATATATATATACACACACACATATATATATGATTATTTTATGATAACATTAAAAGTAGCGTATGTCATAGCACAGTGATAAGGGCATGGGGTGCAGGAATCAGGTTTCCTTTATTTGAGTCATGGCTCCCCAACATTCTGGCTGTGTGACCTTGGGCAAATTGCTTAACATCTATTAATAGGGAGAATAATAAAACTCATCCTATTCGGTTATTTTGATGACAAAACAAGGCAACATATATACGGTACTTAGAAAGTTCCTGATTAATTGTGCTCAAATATCATCATCATCATTTATTATTGCAAGTGATAAAAAATTCAGGAATTGCAATTGTACTTGTACTATATGCTTGCCTATATTTAAAAACACAAAGACACAGATAAGACTGGAAGAAAATATGATTATGTGTTAACAATAGATCTCTCTGACTTTAATTATGAGTGATTTTTTTCTCCTATTTATTTCTACATTTTTCAAATTTTTGATGATTAATCTGGGCCATTTTCATAAGAAAAAAATAGCATTCTTCTGTGGTTTTAGACAAGGAATTTTGTTTTCTAACCTCGGTGATTTTTTTTTTTTTTTCCTGAAGAATCATCTTTGGTCATTAAATTCACTTAAAAGCCCTGATCCATTTTTGATCATCTGAAATATAGTGACAGGCACCTAAATCAATCCCTACATTCGAGGCTTGCAAAGAGCATAAATTATTTTAGAAGTCATGTCAGGTAGAGTTTCTTCCAAGGTTTGCTTGCAAATTTTAATCAGAAAACACAGAAGGTATATGCAGCTTAGATTGAAATATCCCTTCACCTTGTACTGAGAACCAGGTTGACTTACTGTTCGCCGGCTGATAGGACTAGCAGAAGTTACAGCTTGTATGATAGAGGCAGCCTGGGCAGGAACTGAGGGAAACACATAAAGAAACATTTATTTAAAAAAAGTAAATCAACCATAAAGATCCTCCCAGCAGACCTGAGAGATGGAAGCCTCTCTCTCATTTTCTCCTTGGCAAAATTTAATCTATCGCTGGGGTTTTTCAAGCATCATATTCAAAGAGATGCAAATTCGTCAGAGCTGAGACCCCAGCTGACTTTTAGCACCTTGTGAATGTCAAAGGGGCTTAAAGGTTGAAGTGACTTACCTCCTTCCATCCTAACTAATTCAAATACATACGTGTGTGTGTTTCTGTGTGAGTATGTGTCTCTCTCTCTCTCTCTCTTTATATATATATATATATATACAAAATTTTTATTAAGAAGAGAGACTAAAACAGAGCATACATCCACCTATGTGATCAGTGCCTTCTTTGTGTGGATCTGTTTGCAGCAAAATCTGAAATTTAAACAGAAAATGCCATACTGAGAAACAAAAAGTGCAATTGGAAAATCCACAGTCTATCACTAAATCAAAGAGCTGGCAGAATTCTTTTTTTTTAGCTTTGTTTTGATTTTTAGAAATAGCAATCATTTTATCTATTGGCTTCTTCACAACCCCCTTCGATTAACTGGTTTAGAGATGACGATTAACTCGTGAGTGATCTCAGCCCTCCACACGGTTCACTGCACACAATTCCCTTAAGTCATATAAGTAATGTATTTACAATGAAAAGGAAGAGATTTTAACTAATATCTCGTACACAAACACGGTTTATGGGAGTTACGCTTTGCATGGGGATTGGCAAGGCTGTTCTAAAGTGGAGTTCCCCTTCCATCTTCCACAAATGAAGGATCCATCTATTAATGGAAATTCTGTAACTTAGAGTCATAAGAGAAAAATAATGTTAAGTTCCCTCCTGCGTAACAAAAGGCCTAGAATAAAGTATTGGTAATTTATAGCTGCTAAATTCATGTATACAGAATTTGAAAATCATTTTTGCTTTTCAATTCAACAGATATTTATTGAGTTCCTACTAAGTGTTTGTGCCTTGAAGACCCCAATAAGACAGACTCAATGTCTGCCCTTAAGGAGAATATAAGTTCACAGGGGAATGTATCTGTCACCTATAGCCATAATAATGCTGCTTAATGAACAAAATCTCAATATCATGCAACAGGAAGTATTTATTACTTGTGCTTCTTAGGGAGGTCAGCTTGTTAGCACTGCTCGCCTTGCCTGGCCACGCTCACATGCCTGAAGTTTGACTAACCTTGCTGGCCGGGGCAAGTGGGATGGCTGGGTTCTGCTCTCATTCTCCAGGGGGCTGCCCCGGACATGTTGCCATGGCAATGGTGGGGACATAAGAGAGGGTGCAAGGCCAATGGCATCAGCGCTTTGCAGACCTCTGTTTGGACCACAGTTGCCGACAGTCACATAGTGGAATCTAAGCTAGAGTGGGAGGGTGCCTCACAGTCACACGGCAGAGGGTGTGGGCATAGGCGGGGGTCTAAAGAAGGAGGGCTATCTTTGCAATCTGTCTCAGAGAGACAGAGGAGATATACACCACCATTTTATACATATGTATCATAGAAGAGCAGGCAAGGACCCCTAGGGTGTTGAGGATGGAGCGATGCACTTTAGGAGACGCAAGAAGGGCTTTCTATGAAAAATGATGTCTCAGCTGAGTTTGGAGGGTGAGTAGAAGCTCATCAGACAGATCAGGGGAGACAGGTATTATAAGCCACGCTAAGGCCACAGACCTAAATATGAAGGCATGAAATAATGCCAACTAGTATCGCAGGAACACATGGAGGGAGACGATGGGTGAAGTGGAAGGTCTTAGATGAAGCTGAGAGGTTAGGTGATTTCCGACGCTGGAAGACGGCAGACGTTGTGGGCCAGTCCCTCAGACCCTGACTTCACATTTAGGAAATGAATACATGAGACTACACTGATAAAACCTGCTTTATCCGTGTTGATCCATGAGCGTCGGTCTGCAAGACAGTAGAGGCATCAATCCGTGTGTCTTCCTCTTGTAACAGGAAGTTCTCGTAAGTGCTCTAGTAGAAAGGCAGGCAAGGCAGGTACCTGTAGGTGCCTGAGGCTGGGAAGGGTGTTGGAGGGTGTGGGGATGGAGAGAGGTAGGTTAATGAGCACAAACGTACAATTAGGTAGAAGGAATAATTTCTCATGTTCCATAGCAGAATGACTATAGTAGACAACAAGACATTGAATATTTCAAAAATAACTAGAAGAGAGGACTTGAAATGTTCCCAACACACAGAAATGATAAATACCGGAAGCAATGGATACCTTAGTTGATCATTACACTTTCCAGTCGTGTAACAAAATATCACATGTACCCCATAAACACATACAAATATCACACAGCAATTAGAAAAAGTCCCAGCTCGATCTTCCTCTACACTACTCTGAAAGCTTCCGCTCGCTAATGAGAAGCCCTCGTGTGAGTGCCATGGAATGATTTCAATGAAAAGGGATTGTCTCTTTAAGAAAGTGGTTGGGGCAGTGCTTTGGGGTTTCAAAGTCTGGAGACAGTGGCATTAGATTGATTAGGTGTGTACATGTTGGCTGAGAAAGCTGTAGAAAGGCGCATGGACGTGTTTGACAAGATGAAAGACTATTCAACATGTTAGACAGCTGCTTGAGTGAAGAGATCTATAACAGTGCAGTAAAATATACTCACCAGTAAATGATACCTTCATGGCAAAAGCTACTACAAGCTAGGTCACACAGTTTTCGTCTGGCATGACAGGCTCAACCAAACGAAGTTTGAAAGCAGAGTTTAATGCATGCACCTCGTAACAGATGGGCAGTGACCTAAGGCGGCGGTGACCCGTGCTTGGTGGTCACTACTGTAAGAGTTTCCGTGAGGCTCTAGCTGGAATGGGGCTGTCCAGCACAGATAGTGTGTGGGTCCAGGGAACAGGGAAGCTTGAGTCAGGCAGCTACAGGTAGGGACCCTGGCCCCAGGATACCCTCCCTCTAGCCTTGGACAAAGTCCTTAACCTTCCTGACTCCCAGTGTTTACTCATCTGTAAAATGGGCTAAGAGCAAGTACTTCAAGGGGCATGAATCGCACAGTGTCCAACATGCGAAAGGTGTTGGGACCTGTGTCCATGGGCGTATTCGTTTTCAATTGCTACTAGAGATCAGAAGTCCAACGTGGGTCTCACCGAGCCAAAGAGTTAAGGTCGTAGCTGGGCTGGATTTCTTTCCAGATGCCTTTTCCAGTTTCAAGAGACTGTCCATACTCCTTGGTTTGTGGCCTCTTCCTCCATCTTCAAAGTCATTTCTCCAGAAGCACCGTGTGTCTCTGACCGTTCTTCCATTGTGTGTCTCCCTCTGACCTCAGCCGGGGAGAGCTCTCCATTTTTAAGAACTCACATGATTAGATTGGTCCCGCCCAGACAATCTATGATAGTCGCATCTCGAGATCCTTGGCTCCATCACCACCTGCAAAGCCCATTTGCCATTTGAGGTACCACATTCAGTTTCTACCTGCCACAGCGGGGGTGCTCTCTTCTACAGCGCCACAGATTAAGAGCATTTTGTCATCGTTCTATGACGTCTGCATCAAACTGACCACAAAATATACCTGGATGCAAGAAGCCTTGGCGTCACATAAGGGATGTCTCCATGACTGAGAATCCAAATGCTGGTGGTAATGTACATGTCACCTCCTCAGAGGATTCTTTCCTGACTGGATAAATTAGCATCACCTTGGCAGGTGCTACCTACTATGCGCTCGTGTTTTTCTCCTCCTGTGCCAGACGCTCAACCCCATCCACATTTGAGACATGAGCACCGTGCCTGGCACAGAGTAAGCGACTGATAAACAGTTGCTGGTTGCACGAGTACCTCGTTGAGAAATGATCTGCTGTGGTCCAGGCAACACCCTGGTCACTTAGCAAACATTATGTCTCTTACCTTAAACGTTAAGATTCATATTATTATTCCCGATTTACAGAAGAAGAAACCGAGGCTCAGCTCAGGAAGTCTAAGACTGTTTCCCAGATCACAGAGCTGGTGAACGATGAAGATACGTTTCAACACAGGTGAGCCGGGCCCTGAAACCCATTTTCTTTCCCTCTGCAGCTTCTCGAAATACACGGTGGACCATCAATGCATCAGTTCAGAGAAAAAAGAATCTTGCCCATGATCCAATGAAATTGCCATGACACACTACCCAGGTAACAGTAATAGTAATAATAGTAGCAGAACAAACAACAATAGTAACCACTAAGTGTATACAGTGCTTACCTGCAG
>VSMD01058039.1:0-118274 GCA_008750895.1 Mirza zaza | reverse complement strand
GAAGAGTTCATGGGCTTTCCTGTTGCATGCGATGCCTCTCCTGAACCAGCGCAGAGCAGGTCCCGGTTGCCTTCTTTTTTCAGTCTCGATTCATGCTGCTCGGACCAACCCATTCCATGACTTACCCCAATACTCACAAAACATTTGAGAAACTGACAGAGAGACAAAGGTGATGGAAGGAATGTCATCAATACAGACATTCTGATCTGACCGGGATCTAACTATCCTTTGTTTCATGCCTTTATTTTGCAGACATGGATTCTGCAAAATAAAGACTATGCAAAAAAGAAAAAAACACAAAAAAAAAGAAAGAAAAAAAAAAAAAAGGTGAGACCCGAGAAGGGATTCACATTGCCAAGGTTAGCACAGGAGCTGGCCCCGGCCTGGAAACATGGCCTCTGCTTTGCCCTCCTGAGCACCCACTTGGGGAGCACTTCTCCCTGGAGTTACAACAGTGATCACTTGCTCGCCTCCCTCCGGGGTATTGCGAGTCTTGCTAGAGCCAGGTTGGTGTCAGCAGGCAGCACACAGAGCAGGGCTGACCCATCGCAGCAGCCAAGTCAGCCAGTGGGTAAAGAATGGTGATCCCTTTGGTCCCACATCCAGAATACATTCCCAGTCCAGCCGCTGCTCTCCATCTTTGCTGCTACCACCCCTGTCTAAACCCCATCCTCTCTCTCGGGGACCCCAGCTCCAGACCCCTACTTGGTGTACAGCTTCCCTTCCGACCTCTTCAGAATCCAACCTCCACACAGTAAAGAGCTTCTCGAAAATGAAAAAATCATTCCAACTACACCATTGCTCTACTTAAGCCATCTCATGGTTTCCCACTGTGGATGGACTAACACCCAAAGGCCTTACTATGGTCTACACGGCCTGATGCACACTGGCCCTCCCCTATGTCCCTGATCTTATTTCGTGCTGCTCCTTTCCTCACTTACTCTATCCACACTGGATTTCTTTGTTCCTCGATCCCAACCCACTTGCTTCTACCTCGGGGCCTTTGTAATCACTGTTCCCTCTGCTTGGAATGCTCATCTTCCTGAGTCCCCCGTGTTGCAGTTTCAGCTCAATTGTCACCTTTTCCGACAGAGAAGACTACCCTGAGCATCCTAGGTGGCCAGTGTCCCCATGTCCACATTCTATTTTTTCATGCTATTTGTCACTTTTTGAAAAGATTTCCTTTGGCCTTTGCTTACTTGCTGCTTCTCCGTCTCCCGGGCTGGCCTGCGGGTTCCTGGCTGCTCCTCCAGCCCTGCGTGGTGTGGCCCACTGACCAGCAGTATCGGCTTCACCTGGGAGCTGCTTACAAATATGGCCTATCTTAGCCCCCACCCAACCAAAACAGAATCTGCATTTTAATACTATCTCTGGATGCTCATATGCACTTTATAGTTTGCAAAGCATTGTCCTAACATGGTGCCTTAAAAACAAAGGTATTCAATAAATATATATTGAATAAATGAAGGAATGAATGACGTCACTTTACATGTCAGACAGAGATGCAAGTTCTAGGTGTCCCATACAATAAGCTTCATGGCAGAACTTCTGGGCCTACAGCACCTTAATACACAGAGTGAATAAAAGGCGTTTCCCAAATAATGTAAACACATCTGCTGTTGATCATCAAGTATGTTGACAACTCCAGCCTAGTCACCTCCGAAGTGTCTGGAAGTCTGTGGTTTCATAGCAAACACATGCAGCGTTCTAGCACAGTGGACAGGCTCACCATTGCTCCCAGAAGACTTATTCCTTTTCTTGATGCAATTTTTAAAATTATGCCCATTGGTAAATTGGTAAAAATGACATAAGTTGGTAATTATCTGAAGCTGAACACTATTCAATTATGGCCAAACAAATAGAGTAACTAGTGGTTTGGATGTTTTTTTTCTAACAAACATATAAGTGCAAAGTGGTGGAAATGAGTCAAGTCCTTCAAATTATCCACCTTGAATTAATATTAAGCAGAAAAAGCTGCTTGAACTTGGGTCTTTGCTATGATTATTACCATGTCAAAGTGCTGGGTGGGTATAGGAAAGCACGGGGAAGGAATGCAGACCAAAGAAGACAGCCAATTTGTTGCATAGAAGGGACCATAGCTCAGTTTTTAATTCTTGGTCTTTTGCTTGCCACTGTTATTATAAATGCTTCCAGATAAATAAATATAATAAGAAGCGTATGATTAAAAATAACAGCAGAGATACAACTGATGCATTAAATGGTTCTACAAATGTTTGTCTGTTGGCGTGAGACAAGCCAAAGCTTTTGAGGTTGCTTGACTGGGTTCACATCCCAGCCTGCCCTTTCTGCGGGGCGACTGGAGCCAGGTTTTATTAACCCTCAGAGCCTTGAGGAATAAGGATAAAACATCCTCACTTGCAGAGTTGTTTTCATGTAAACTTCCAAGCACATAGTTGGGATTAAAAGTGTTGGTGCTGTTTTCTCTTTTGCATGCAAAAGAGCTCATGAGGTTGCTGCAAAACATCTGAAAAATGAGCAGCCAACAAGACCAGCGTTGCTGGTATCTGCGTGTGCACTGGCAGAATGCAGCAAGTGGCTATCAATCCAACTGTTGAAGTTGGAAGACATTTCAAAGTTGCACTAAAGACCAATAAATACCTAAAAATAGTTTATGCATCCGGACACATTAGAGTGGTTAGAAGAACATATACACCTTATAACAGTGCCTTATTTCTCAGCCTGATTAATACATTTTGTTTTATAATTTTATTTTATGTTACTTTATTTTATCATTTTAACTCGATTTTGTTTTACTTGATCTTACCTTATTTTACTTTTCTTTCTTTTACAGACACATCTGCCTACTCTGAGTTAAACACTGTTCTTAGTGCTTTACCAAAATACAAGCTTGTCTATCCTCATAGCCATCCCATAAGGCGGCACGGTTTATTAGTCCCATTTTACAGATAAAGAAACTGAGGCACAGAGAAGTAAAGTTGTCCATGGAGTCACACTTGCCGTTATCCCAGGATGGTTGTAGTCAGATAATCACACAGCCTGATTCTCTAGTTAGCTCAGAGCAATTTAGGACAGATTTTAAAGATTAATCCACCCTACAAGAGATGGTTTGTGCCCACAGGCTGTTCCTACAAGCAGCATCAGGCATTGTAGTAGTTTTGAACTGGAATTGAGACACTTTTCTGACTTATAGGAGAGAGTGGAAAAACTCCAAAAAAAAAACTGGATGAAGGGGTTTAAACACAAGAAGACTCTTGAGCTCTGATATGCGGCTTAAATAATTTGCATCACTAGGCAGGCAGGAAGAGGCACCAAGCTTAGAGCCCAGAGAACCAGCTGTGCACTCCGGCTGATCTGCTGTGGACCTGTGTGACTTTGCCCAAGTCACTTACCCTCTCTGACCTTCAATTTCCTCATCATTAAACCCAGGGGTTATGACCTTCATCTCCTAGAAATCTAAATGAAGTCAAACTTACATCCGCTCCTGACACGCAGTAGGTACACACAAAAAGTGCCAATGAAATTCAGATTTAAAGCTGAGGGGATCAATGCATGCATAGTGGATATATGAAAAGGAGATTTGTTTTCCTGGGAATTGGACTCTGCCAACAATTTGAAAAACACACCACCAATCTGAGAAAATGCACGGTATTCAGGCTCGTGTGCTGTTTGGTCCTGAATTTTTTATCTCCCAAGAATAATGACCTCAGCCCTGGGCATTTCCAGGGGATTAATGACCAGCGGAATTTAATGACCCCGGCTCCAGCCTAGAGCCATGCTCCATTCCCTGGGCACTCATTAATCCCAGGTAGGCCAGCAGCCTTTCTTCTCGCTGCAACAATCACGCCCGAGTTCAGCCCTGCTGCAAATACAGGTACCACTGGGACTCCACGCCTCTGCTTCGGTCCCCAGCCTGTGCCCAGCTCTAGCCACTGGCTCATTTATTTACAGGGGCAGCCAGACAGTAATTAAAATATGCTAAGGAATTCCCCTGTCCTTCGACAGCTGGATCCAATGATGAGCTGCTTCAAATACACGAGCCTCCCCCCCCAGCCAATATCCCCTACCCTTGAACACACACATATTAACTTTTAGGGTGGCAGCTCGGCATTGCTTCACATTTTATGTAGAAGGATTTCATGAGATTTTAATGAGTTTCTACCACTGCAAAAGAAAGCTCACAAAGGATCCATGCAAAGTGCTTTGTCTTGTGCAGCAATCCTAGGATGATGCCATGCTTCAATATTTGGTTTTGTAAGGATGTACGGATATGCTGATGTATGCACACTGGCCCCTAAGCATCTCTGCTTGCAAGAGTGCAAGGTGAAGTGGTGCTATGGTCACACTGCAGTCAGAGGGACAAAAGCGCAGGCTGGATTTCCGCAGTGAACATTTTCCGTTGGCTGGAGCACGGGCTGGCCTGTGTCACTGGCACCTAGGCCCCTCCCACTCTGATACTCAGTTTGCTCATCTGTGCAGTGGGTAAGGAAGGAGAGTGACTATAATACCTCAGAGATTTCTCCACCTGGAAAAACCTTCATTCCTATTAATGAGCTGACAGGTGGTTTAAATGTCACCATCCTTCTTCCCAGGCATCAAATCAGAAAAAAAGGAAGTGATGTTTATGAAATGACCAGCATATGTGAAGGACTTTCATTCATTCCCGCAACAGTCTCTGATACTGTCCTTATTTTCCCTATTTCTCCAACAAGGAGACTAAAGTCCACAAAGGATAAACAACTGAACTAATCGGCAAGTCGCAGAGTAGAAAGGGGAACCCCAGGGACCCTGCTCCCTGTCCTCGGTACTGCCTGGAAGGACAGATCGGGAAGGACTTGCAGGCTGGAGTGGGAAGCAGGGTGGTCAGAGGTAGGGGGCCCTGAGCCAGGGCTGCCCGCCCACCCTGTGCACTGCAACGTGGGGAGTGAAGGGCAGCTGAGGAAGGCAGGCCAAAATGAGAACATTGAGGCATCTCACCCCAGGACAGGCAGGATTGCCAGGAGAGAGG
Organism: Mirza zaza; assembly: GCA_008750895.1. Classification (NCBI taxonomy): domain Eukaryota; kingdom Metazoa; phylum Chordata; class Mammalia; order Primates; family Cheirogaleidae; genus Mirza; species Mirza zaza. The sequence goes on along the minus strand of VSMD01058039.1, from coordinate 113,287 downwards.
AGTCCCACTGAGCAGCCTGAGCTAAAGCAATGCCCTTTCACAAAATGCCTCTGGGCTGATATGTGTGGACACATATGTATATACACACAGCTTATGTGTGCACACAATAGACATGTACATACATAAATCTAGCTGCTAGACACACACATATCTATCCATCTATCTATAGGTAGGTAGGTGGATATCTGTACTATATTAACTCACACATTTCAAGCCTCTCTAATTCAACTCTGTGTATTAAGAATGACCAACTCCCCTCTTGAACTATTTTTGCTCTGAATTTTTTTTCATTGACAGTGAAAACAGCTTTTTCATTTTATGAATAATATGTATTTTTTCTGTAAAAAATATGTTCATATGTTTCACAAAGGGTTGAGGAGGAAAGTAAAAATCACCCAAAATGCCACCAGCAAAGACACAGTCCTCCAGGTGAGAGAGAGAAAGGTGGCTTCCAGGTGTATCCTTCTCAGCAAAACCCCCGTACGTACTAAAACTGGGAAAAATTGTGATTCTCCAGTGCATGCCCAGAGCGGAGCATGAGTGCGTACTGTAAGAGTTACTGGATGAATGAAAAGATTGCGGGACCCAGGAAGGAAGCCAAGGAACACACATTGCATTTTCACTGGTGACACAACAGAGGTGTGAATTTCCAAGCCAGAAATTACTTTTGGTTGGGTGATATTAACAACACGGGAGGTGGCTTCTGGGTGACCTTGTAATCTCAGTCTAATAGTGAAAAGAAGCGATATGACATTCATCGTATCAATAACAATGTCCACATCGATTTATAGCTGTTAGCATGTTTCGTACTCAGGACCTCATTTAATCTTCATGAGAACCTCAGGAGATAGGTATTACTGGCGCCATTTTTCAAAAGGGCTGCTTTGGTCTGAATGTTTGTGTCCCCTAAAAATTTTCATGTTGAAATTCAGTCCCCAGTGTGATAGGGTTAGGGCGGGACTTTAGGAGGTTATTAAGTCAGGAGGCCCAGCCTCATGGATGGGATTCTTGCCCTTATAAAAGAGGTTTGATGGAGTTTCCTTGCCCCTTCTGCCATGTGAGGACACATGGAAGGCACCATCTATGGGTAACGGGTCCTCACCAGACACAGAACCTGCCCACACCTTGATCTTAGACTTCCCAGTCTCCAGAACTGAGAGCAGTAAATGTCTGTCATTTATGTATGACCTAGTCTAAAGCATTTTGTTACAGTAGCCTGAATGGATGAAGATACGGGTAGATGAAAGTTTAGAAAGGGCAGGTTACCTCTTAACTGTCAAATGCCTGAAAAGTTCTAAATTCTTGGGGTCAAGTCTAGATGGCATGAAGCCAAACCCCAGTCTCTTTCCTCCATGTGCATATCACATTGTCACCACGTGGTAGACACAGTCTTGTCTGTTGCCTCTCCATTGATTCTTCCCCTGCTGTCTCCAAACTCCCCAAATCCGGAGCCAATATTATAGCATGTTTCTCTGAATATATTAAAACAACCCCTTTTAACTACTGACTTTAGAAGAAGGGGGTAAAAACTGCGGGGAAAGAATATTTTCTGGCTGTTGGGGAACCAAGCACAGAGAGACAGAGGAGCGCCCCCAAGGTCACTCAGGGCACGAGCCTTTGTTCTCCCTAGTTCTTTCCAGCACCTGCCTCTCCTGCTCCCATCCATACTCGCTACGACCTTCTAGTTTTGCCCATCCCAAAGGCCTCCACTGCCACGAATCATACATATTGTCTAGCCAAGTCCTTGGATATATTTTAGTCATTGTCTGAGACGCACGCCGTCTTCTGTTGTCTCTGCAAAAATTTTCGGTCGATTAAGCAACAATAACGTGGCTTATTCTACGACTATCTCGGGATTGTTGCCTCGAACACTGTATATAAATTCCATTGTATTGTAGTCAATTAAACCCCATTGTCTATAAAAGTCACCTGTCTGACTTGGGGGAAAAGTGGGCATGAATGCAAAAGACCCGACAACGTGTTGAAACTGAAATCCAACCAAATAATTTATGCCGCTCGGCTGGGGAGGAGAAAGAGCAGGCTATATTTTTGGTGCCTTGAAGCTGTTTGGGGATTTTACGAGACCATTCTGATTGCTCAGGGTGGCTGAGGGGGGACCATGGCATCTGAAGTTTAACTGCCTCTGAAAACTAAGACAAGGAAGACAAAGAACACTTTTTTGTCATTCTTGGCGCAAATGAAAGAAACTTGTCATTCCAACTTCACAAGGCAGTGCTCAGAGATGAAATGTTCAACTCCACTGGGACAGCCATTTTTTTTTTTTTTTGCTGTTATTACAGAAGAAAATTATAACCATAAAAATGTCCAATTTAGAAAAAAAGGTGCCACTTTAGTGTCATTTGCATAAAAGCTGTTACACACAAATTGTTATAAAGACAAATGTGTAGTACTCTTGTTGAAAATTGCTTATATCTCTGGTGCTTCGCCTCCAACGACATAAAGGCCTCTTCAAACTGAAATTCATTCTCAGGTAAATAAAGCTGAAAGCGAGATTTCACCTATTTGAAAGTACGTGAGTGGTTTTTCATGTCGTCTTAAACAGGTTTTGAGAGGCGAGGCCCTCTCCTCTTCCCCTGGCAACCCCCCACCCCCCAACCTGGGGTTGACTTGGGGGCCGGTTCTAGGGAGCGCCCCACGGTGGAGCCCCAGGCTGGGGAGAGGCCATGATGGCCCCCGACTGCCCGCAGGTACAGGCAGGGAAGGAAAACCGTGGGGAGGAAGGAGGACCGAGCTGGGAAGGGGCTAAGGACTCCTCGCTTCTTCTCTGATAATTCACCACTTGTAGGGCAGACTGCAAACTCCTCATCACATCAAACCTGCCTGCCCCCAGCTTCCTTGCAGAATCTTGCCCCACCCAGCGCACACTAAGCATTACCAGGGGCGGCTTGTGTGATTCCTTGAACCTGTGCTAGGCCTCTTTAGCTTGGGCTGCCCCTTCTGCAGCAATCTTCTGACTTGTGCTGAAGAATTTTAGCAGATTCCTCAGGGCTCATCTCCAGCAATGGATTAGTGGCTTTTTTCCCCCTTACTGCCCTTTGTCAGTGGCTTGCACTCTCCTCTGCCCTCCCTGCACAGATATTAACTAGCTAATATTAATTACCTAATTAATATTAACTAATCAATAATACTAACTAATTAATATTGAAGGAACAGTCAATATTAATCGATATTCGTTATCATACCAGGACCCGCTGGGACTTACTCCCTGCCATCTCTTCCACTACCCATTGCTCTTTGAAGGCAGGACCTACGTCCTAGGAAGCCCATTTCCATATCCCAATTCCAGGGCCACAGCTGCCCTAGAGGAGGCACTAGAGAGAATTGCACTGAGGGAATGGATAACAGTGACAGACTTATATCATGTGCTGCATTTGTAAAGAACTTCCTATTATGAAGCACTTTCCATTAAAATACTCCAGCTGGTCTCGTTTATTGCAATCAGATTTTAGAACATTGTAAAAATACTTGTTCGTTGTTGTTGTTTTGCAGATTTTATATTTCTTTTCATTAATAAATCAGGAGTGAAAAAAGGGAATTCATGAAGACTTCCCTCCCTCTATGTCACACTAGTCCCTGTTCCTTTGTTGCTTTGAGTTCCTATAAACAAAGAAGCTGTCCTTCAATGAGCATCTACTGTGTGCCAGGGACTTTGACACATGCCTTATAACCAATATCAGCCTGATAGGTGCATAGTATTAATAACACAGGTCCATCACAAATGAGGTAACTCAGAGGGGCATTTGGCTGATGACACAGAACTCAGAGATAGAAGATCTCAGGCATTCATGGTAACACGACGTCTATTCACTGCAATTTGCTGCTAGTAAGACGGGCTTTTTGCAGCCCTCATTTAGGGACCCTTTTTCCCCATCCTGCAAAATCGGTCTCATTACTCCTGTTTTAGAAATGATGTGAAGAACGTGGTATGAAAGGAGCAATGCTAGAGTTCGAGTCAGAAAATCTGGTATTGAATCTCAGATATGAAATTTACCAGCCCCTGGGCAGTCAATTTATTCTCACTCTGACTCAACTTCCTCTTTCGTGAAATAGCAACTGGGGAGTGACATTCAGTGTCCAGTAGAGAAGAGAAGCATCTGGTCCATCCCACGGATATCTGGAAAGGATTTTATAAAGTGGCAGCTACAGTGAGTCTCAAGAAATAAGGGACAATTAAACAGGTGAACCAGTAGCTAATAGGAAATTAGGCAAAAGGACTTGGGTGGCTGAAAGTAGCTGGAACTCGGCCGTGCCGCTGGACGCTAACCGATGACATTGGAGAGGTGGACTGGGGCCAGGTCCCATACGTTGGGAGGCTTCTGTATGTCAGGCTGGTAGAGAATGTAAATTTCCCCACAGTGAATCAGTTAAAGTAATTATTAATACTAATAGTTATTCCAACTTGTTTCCCAAGCGATTCCCTTTGGTTTCAGCTGAGAAAGGAAAAATGAAGGCAGAGTTGGGAATCTGAGGGTCCCAGGAGGTTGCTAAGTTTCTGTTAGGAATGGGGAGGGCGGTTCCAGAAAAACAATGGCCCAGACGCTGCACAGGAAGTGGGGGCCCTCCTGATGAGGCCGTGAAGAGAACCTTCCGGATGCCCAAACAGAAAGGTACAGAAACGATGTGAGCCCTCTGAACCACAGCAAGTATTTCCAGAATCAAAATGTTTGTCTCTGCATGTGTATCTTCAGACAGGTTTAAGCAATGTTTTCCTGTAAAAGAAGAATAGTTCTTTTTAATATATATTTCTCTAACCAGTGCTGGAAGTCAAAATATTTGATTAAGAAATTGCCGGGGGTGAAGGTAGCCTGACACTTAGATTTTCTAAACGGGAAGTTATACAGGGAAAAAAAAAATACTTTTTTTAGGTTATGAAGATATTTCATACACATTTTCAAAATGGAAGTTAAAAAAAATAAATATTTGGGGCTTTTAGCATAGGTGAACTATTATAATTTCAAAATGATTGTTAACAGAAGGGACTTTTGCATTAATGTAGTGAGAACACCTACAACTCAGACTTTATACTTTCAAAATGAGAACTAAAAGCTGGAATATTTAACTTGGATATGCATGCAAATTTTCTGGCAAATTTTTCAACTTCTACTTTCTCCCGACAAAGTACCACCCAGGAAAAACATCACTGAAGCCAGTGGGAGAAGGAAGGTGGTGGGGAGGTTTTAGATGTCTTTAAGGAAGGAGCCCCATGGTCCTGGGGCTTGGATGTCCCTCTCTATTAGAGAAGAGTTTAAAGATGCACCGAGAGGACAATGTGATTATTTTAAAGGTCACAGGTTTCTATGAGATAAGGCTAAAGTGGTGGCGATCTAACCATGGCTGAATTGGATTATGAGACAATTTTGTTCAGGCCAATTCATCAAGGCCTGTCTAGATTAGACATTCATGAGACCACTGCTGGTAAGTTTGAAAAGGAAACTGTTAAAATGAAGACAATTACGTAGCTCTTTCAGAATGTTTTATGCAATCTAAAGACACCATCTATCTTTTGAGATCTGTATATCTACAGCTATATATAGTCTGAAAATGGTTGTATAACAAGAAGCGTTAGAGGCAGGAATATCAAGGTTCCCGTTGAAAGATCACATGCAAGTTTGGGGACCCTAAAGGGGACGCAACAAAGACTCCCCCTTCCCCCCCATGTGATTCTGAAACCCATTGAGAAGCCAACCCAAGTTAGTGATGGAAGCCATGATGACACCTTGGTTATACGTCAAGGCGCTCGTGGAGAGAGAGGCTTCTCTGTGGGTACGTGGACTTCCCGCTGCTTGACTCCCAGAATGGGATGACTGCAAACACCCTTTTGTGGGCAAACTAACTGACAGCACTGGCAGCACGTGGAGGAAGCCGAACTCACAGCTCTTAGGCAGACGGCTTCCTATGGGGGAAAGAGAGAGAGATCTGAGTCAAGCATCCCAGTGCATTCCTTCCAAAATTCCCAAATAGTGTACTCCTCCTTCCCTAGAAAAGAGAAAGTGAAGGGACAGAGAGGCTAGTATAGTACCACACTCCCTAGTGGAGTTCCTTCCACTTGGGAAGAAATTCCAGAAGAGGAAGTAGAACCGCCCCCCAACTCCCAATAGTGGGTTTCAATTGCTTCCTCCAGATCACGGAGACAGGACGAGCCTTCTCCGCACCCGACTTCAAGCCGGTCCAGCTCCGAGGAGGCAGGTGACCAAGGGCATGCGGGGCTTGGAGGCCAGGTCCCGGGGAAAGCGAACAGAAGAACCCACACGGTGACTCTGAAAAAAAGATTCAAAAACAGCCAATGTGTTTCAAACCTTTTTTTTTTTTTTTCTTTTCTTTTGTAGGGGGGGTGAGAGAGCTGACGAGTTCTCTGGAATTCCAGACAGAAAACCAGGAGCAGCGGTAGAAGTTCCAGGGAGACAGACCCAGCCCAATGTCAGGGCAAACTTTCCGGCAGCCGTGCGGGAGTGAGCGCCCCGCTCCCGGAAGTGTGCTGGCAGGCACCGGAGGGCGGGCGTTCTGGGATGCTGCAAAGGGCTTTCCTGCCTCGGGTGGGAGGGAGAGCCAGATGGTTCTGAGATTCCTCTGGGAGGCTGATTTCTATGTTTATGCCCTTTCCTAAGACAGACTTGGAGTATTTTGGTGCCTCCTGAGCTTTGGGCATGAAATTCAAAGCTGATGCCTGCCCAACTCTTAGTAAGCGCATGAGGTCCAGAAACCGCAGCGTCACTGTCTGCGGAGAAAATCCCCGCAGTGCTCAGTGCAATCCGATCACCCTTTAAACCTCGTTGCCTGACACTCTGACACGCTGGCTGGAATGATGGATAACGTCTAAGCGTGCATCCCATTTACTGTTCCAAGTAGCTTTGCACTTCCCAACTATTTCGATCTTCCCCACAGCCCCACGAGGCACCGCTACCCACTATTTGTCCAGGGCAGTGATCCAGCGTGAGTAGTGGACACAGGATTCAGAACCAGGCAGCCACAAGCCGTGTTCTTTTGTAGATCGGGGCTCGAGAGACTGACTTTGTTCCCCATGCAGGCAGGCACATTCTCCTCTCTTTCCTTGCAAACTACTTCTGCTTCAAGATCCGACTCGAGGGCTTCCTACTTTCTTCTCCATCCTTGTCCTACTGCACTGCAATGAAATTATTTGCATTGTTTTATCCTCCGTCTCCCTGTTTTCCTCACCTGCATGGGGGCTTTTCAAGAGCAGCAGCTGCGGGCTTTTCTTCCTGCCACTGCCCTGAGCAGAAAACAGACATCTAGCAAACGTTTGTTGAGTGAATAAGCAAACTGGCCTTTTCAGTCTATGCAGACAATTCCTTCTGCCATATGCTTTGAATGAATATGGGCTTTCTAAAATGAAGATGTGTGGAGGATGCAGTTTGGGTGTTTGAAAGTCCATGACTTCAGGTTGTCTGTGTACAGGTGCACCTTACTGGAACAAGGTTTTGTCACGTGGATGTCACTCCAAGTCTTTTGGGATGCAGATGCCCAGTCAGGATTGGACACGCAACAGGTTTATTACAGGAAACGCCTGGTGTGGGGTGGTATGGAGAGGGACCCAGGAGAGCGTGGGAGAGCCACCAGACTGTGATGTAGGTCTGACCCGTGTAAAGGAAAAAGGGAAGGAACAAAGGTTAGGAAGCCGTGTCTTAGTCTGCAGTGCTGTTTAAGGAGATTCAGCAAGACCTTGAACAGTCTTCAAGCAAAATTGCTGGGCAGAACGGTCCTGGGTTTCCCAGGAAGGGGCCCTCTGTGTTCAGTCCTTGGCTGGGAGCAGCCAGTGGGATGCCTGGCCTGAGCATCAAATTGGTGATTGACAGATTGATTAAACTGGTGGGGCCCTTGGGTAGAGCTTGCGCTGGAGCTCTGGGAGGTGGGTTTTCAAGGCAGCTCCACCTTAAGTCTCAAAGAAATCAACAACCTGCAGAACAGTGAGGAATGAGGAAGCACCACTGTGACTGCAGGGGTGGGTGGTGTCCCTGGGAGTTCACGGAGATGTTTTCAGGGAGGAAGTAGATGCCAGCACCTCCTCCAGAGCTCAGTGGCTTGTTATCCCTTGAATGATGCTGACTTGCTCTGCAACCTGGCCCCTCCCACGTTACAACCTTCAACCTCAGTTTCTCCAGGCTAAATGTAATGTGCAGTGCTGTAGGACAGCCACTGGATTGCTGCCGAGGACAGGCTGAGAGCCCGCTGAGATGTGTACGTGCAGGTCTTGGGGAAGAGATGCGTCTGCTGACACTTAATGGGGGTGGGGACTTTCAAAACGCCACTTATAACTGCTGACACTCATCATTGCCAGTTTGCACCCAGCACTCTCCTGACCACCTGATAAGCACTAAATCACTTTATCTGGGCTGTCCTTCTTCCCCCATTTTATAGATGAGGAAACTGAGGCACAGGAGGTGAAGTAACTTGCCCAAGGCCACATGTATAATGAGGTGTGGAGCTGGGATGCTAACTCAGACACTCTGGCTCCAGACCACACCTTCTGGTACCATGCACTGCCAAAGAGGAGGAGAGAGCAGACCCAGGCTGTCCACTGGAGGTGGCCTGGAAAGATGGTGTCTTCCAGACATCGAGAGAATTTTCCACTCAGCACATTCAGGCAAGGAATCTCCTGCTGGAGCAGGCAGCACAGGAGGCCCCATAGCCCTGGCCCTGGCCCTGGCCCGGCAGAACCTCGGCCTTCCTCTGTGTAGATCGCATCATTTGCAGGTCTTCACCTGGCAACCACATGCGGCATCTAGGGAGACTTTGAACATCATCAGCAAACTTAAGGTTTCTGTGAGTATGTGTGTGCACACACATGTGGGGACTGTGTGTGTGCTTAAACCTAGGAAAGCTTTTGTTCCGAGCTTGGATTAATATTTGCAAGACACAACCCTGGAGTAGCCGCTGGAGTTTCCTCTCAAAGTCCCAAGTTGGAGAGTGCCAGGCAAGATGCCCGATCTGGTGACATGGGTCCTGCAGAGCCCTCACCCTATCACACATCATGGTGTAGATCCAGGGTTTGGGCCGGACGTGGTGGCTCACGCCTGTAATCCTAGCACTCTGGGAGGCCAAGGCGGGTGGATTGCTCAAGGTCAGGAGTTCAAAACGGTGGTGCATGTCTGTAGTCCCAGCTACTCGGGAGGCTGAGGCAGAAGGATCACTTGAGCCCAGGAGTTTGAGGTTGCTGTGAGCTAAGCTGACACCGTGACACTCTAGCCTAGGCAACAAAAGTGAGAGACTCTGTCTGAAAAAAGAAATATCCAGGGTGTGGGGCTAGATCCCAAAACTACATCCCCGGGAGGGTCGGAGCAGCATGGAGCCTCCTAGAAAGGGAGGCAAGAGTGGCTCCACCTTCATCATTCGGCACCTGCTCACTGAGCACTTGCTCCGTGCCGGACACTGAGCCAGGTGTGGGGGAGGCAGCTGGGGACTTGCAGTGGCAGAGACAGAAGATAAGCAGAAAAACATGGAACAATATCTAAGAAGAAAACAGAAGCTGGTGAGAGGAGACAGTAGGAGGGACAGAGAGCCACCCTCCTGGTGGGATGGCCTGGTGGCATTCAGGCAGAGACCTGAGTGAGTTGGGAGCAAGACAGGACTTTTCTGGGAGGTGTGCATTGCAGGCTGAGGGAAGGGCGGGGAGGAGGAGTGACAGAGAACCGGGGAGGCAAGTGGGATGGAGAAGCACAAATAAGCATGGAAATGGCACAGCTATGGAAGGCTAGAGACCATGGTAAGGACGTGGGTTTTTATCCAAGGGAGATGCGATGCTCAGGTTGAGGTTTTTTTTTAATTAATAGATTTCATTTTTAGAGCAGTTTTAGGCTTACAGAAAAATTAAGTAGATAGCACAGAGAGTTCCTACATACCCTTCTTACCCTCCCCAAAGTTCCTATGTATATTAACATTTTGCATTAATACAGTACATTTATTACAACTGATAAACCAACATTAACACATTCCTATTAATATTAAGTAACATCCATAGTTGAATCGGGGTCCACTCTTTGTGTTGTACTTTCTGTTCATTTTGACAAGTGGATAATATCATATGTCCAGCATTACAGCATCATACAGAAGAGTTTCGCTGCCCTAAAAATCCAGGTTTCACTTATTCACCCCTCCTCCTTCCCCCTCAAAACCCTGCCAAGCACTGATCTTTTTACTATCTCTACCTTTGCTTTTTCCAGAACATCATATAGTTAGTTGGGAGCCTTTGGTATGTAGCCCTTCAGAATCTTCCACTTAGTAACATGCATTTCATGCATTTCTTCCATGTCTCTTCATGGCTCAATAGCTCATTTCTTTTGCTTGCTCATTAGTTTTCCACTGTCTGGACGCGCCGCATTGGCGAATCCATTCATCTATTGAAGGGCATCTTGGCTGCTTCCAGGTTTGGGGTGATGAAGAGTGAAGCTCCTCTAAGCATTCATGTGCAGGTTTTCATGTGGACATTTGAGATTTTCAGTTCATTTGGGCAAATGCTTAGGAGTGGGACTACTGGACCCTATGGTAAGACTATGTCTAGCTTTGTAAGGAGCTGCCAAACTGTCTTCCAGAGGAGTGACAGATCTGACCGGACGGTTACAAGATTCACTTACCTGCAAGGGGGGAAGGCGCCCCGGGGAAGCCAAGCCTCAACCACGCACTGGTGCAAAGGGGACTCAGCCTCGGAAGGCAGGAGGTGATTCCAACTCCTCCTGGAGCTGGAGCCGGCGGGACACCTGGCAGAAGAGAGACGGGTTTGAGAACTGTATCTGTTTCCCACGTGGCTGATCCACGAAGGACTGTGCTTGCAAATAGGTGCTCCGTTTTGAAAAGGTGCTTGAAAACCCCCAGCCTGGATGATCTTTAGGGTGGCTTCCAGCCCTGTGATTAGAAAAGGTCTCATTCAAACAGCAAGCAAAAGGTTCAAAAAAAAAAAAAACCTCTCTTTTCTTTCTGTAGTTTAAGAAGATGGTTTCGTGCCGTATCTAAACCTAACAATTTAGCAGGATTTTCCTTTGTAGTAATTACGCGATGATCAATGTCTCTGTCTCTCCTAGGGGGAAAATCTACTAAATATATGTTCTATCTGAAATTGTTGTTTTTATTGTTATAAACCAGGACAAGTGAGGTGCTGCTTCATATTTAGCAACATATAATTTACCTCTTGTACTTCTTCCTTTAAACTTGTGGTTACCTTGTCTTAAGGTAAAGAGTGGCAAACAATGAATTATTGTCATTATCTTATAATCAAACACAGAGCTGCCAACAATAGATGTCATTATGCTCTAATGGGGAAATAACCAGCCAATTCTACAATGGTCATTATGGCAGCAAAATTTAATAATGCTCTGATTTCCCCCCACTTCTCATTTTCAACACCAATTAAAACTGTTTTCAAGTGTTTCTTCCTACATTGTCTGGATTCCAGTTAGGAAAATGATTGTTTAGCAAATGCGATCTGGCAGCAGGAACTGAGGAATTCTTCGCCTTTAAACTGTGAGCCAGTTAAAGGAAGCGGAGTCTTTCTCCATTCCGGGGAAATGTGTGCTCACCTGGGAGAGGAGGAGCAGGAGGGAGGAGGAATCTTCGAGAGCTGGGAAGGAAAAGTCAGGTCTGCCTGACACGAATATAAGTAGTGCAGCCCATCAAACCCTGCAAAACCCAGTGAAATAAGTATTTCTAGCTTCAATTTGCAAAGGAGGAATCGGAGGCTTACAAAGATTAAATAATGTCTTGAGGAAACATAACCAGGAGGTGCTGACACCCAGACCCAAATTCTGAGAGTGGAGCTTCAGAACGTGAGCTTTATCCAGCAGGTCTTACCTTTCCTTGCCACCTGCACATGCTTGTCCCACAGAGTGGGAAAAATTAGCTGGGCGTGGCGGTGCACACCTGTAGTCCCAGCTACTCAGGAGGCTGAGGGAGAAGGATTGCTTGAGCCCAGGAGTTTGAGGTTGCAGTGAACTATGATGACGCCGTTGCACTCCAGCTGGGGCAACAGAGCAAGATCCTGTCTCAAAAATAAATAAATAAATATTAAAAAAAAAAAAAAGAAATAGAAATTGCCTAGTTTAATGGCTACTAAATGTCTTTTGAGTCACAGATCTCTGAAAATCTCATCAAAGTTGTGGACACTCTATTTAGAAAAACACACATCCACCCCAATCTTGCACACAACTTAGTAGTTCTGCAGCTCTCTTTGAAGAGCTGGAAAGCTCCCAGATCCGGATTAAAAATCACTTCTCTCATTGAGCCCGTCTGCAGCATCCAGATGAAGAAACTCAGGTGTAGGAAGGTCAGGAGATTGGCTCAAGGTCACAGGGGTCCCCAGGGGCTGCTCAGGGACTGGAGCCCTTCTTCCTACTTCACTTCCGGTCTGCTCCCGCCCCCCCCCCACGCGGCTCAAGTTGTTCCCCTCCGCCTGTGCCCTCAGAAGGAACGGCCGGCCATTCCATTTGGCCGGGTGGCTGAGCATTTCATTCAGCCCACATTAAAAGTTCTGATTTTAATTTTTCTAATATTCCCATTAATAATGTCTGTTTAAGCCATCAGCTGGTTGCCCAATGTTAAAATGTCTTTGAAACAGAAAATGAATGCAAATAATTAAAAGAAAAAAAAAATCCAGGGAAAGCGATCCATTTGTCAGGTTTGGCATAAAAAATGTCTTCAAATGCAGTGTTTGGGATAATAAAATATATGAAGTTTTTTTTTTTTTTAATAAATGAATTCCAATAATAACCGTGTCAGTTTATGCAAGTCCCATCATTCTTTCTGGAGGCACCGTGATAAATCTTTCATGTGTACGAAAAGCTCTATTGAGTGTCTAACCCTCATCAGAACCTTGCCTGGGCAGGCACTGGGAGGACAGAGGTGGTGAGAGACGCCTCAACCCTCAGGAGGGTCCCAGTTTAATGAGGCAAAACCACGAGACATCAGTGCAGCGTGGTCAGTGCCGTGACAGAGGGACACACAGGGCCCCGTGTGTGTGGCAGGGCCGGGTTCCCAGGCTCTAAAGAGCAGCCCACAGCCTGGGGTCAGCTGGCAGGGGGACAGGGGCCTTGGGCATGTCACCAGGAGTTTCTAGTGGCCAGAAATGAGAGTATTTGGGGGAGTTGTGGGACGCGAGGAGACTGGAGCTTAGGTAGGGCCAGCTCAGAGACTGTGCGAGCCTAGTCAGACCTGTGTGTTTCTAAGAGGCATCGTGGTGTGGCTGAGCAAAGAGTGTGTTTCAGAAACAGCGCTTTGGAGAGATGCCGAGGCGGGGAGGGGGAGGCAGGGGCCTGTTGATGGTAATCTGAAAAAGAGACGGATATGGAGGGTCAGGTAAGAGGGAGTTCGGCAAAGGTTCGGAGGGGTGGGAGATGTCAGTGTTTGGTACAATGCTGGCACTGTGAGGGCTGAGTCCCAAGAGCCCACTGTGACTCAGTTTCCTTTTGAGACATTGGATCTCTGCTTGGTGCATCCATGAACTCTGCAAACATTTATATAGGGTCAACTGTGGGCTGGATGCTTTTCCACCATCCAACAGACAGGTGCTACTCTCTCATGTTCCAAACAAAGGGAAGAGGACAGAAACACAAGCTCCCCTGTCCAGCAACGCACAAGGAGAGGGTGCAGACAGAGCTAAGCCCCCAAGTGGAGTCCTTGGTCCCAGCTTCGAGGGAAGAGAGATTTGTCCCAGAGGAGGGAGAAGGGTCTGAGAGATGAGAGGGAGACAAATACCCCTTTGACCTCACCTTGGGGCACCTTGCAGGCTTAAAAGACCAGAGAAGGAGGCTGGGTTTGTCTAGTGCAACCCAGAGATGTCAGGAGCTGCAGGATTCCAGCCCTGGGGTGGAGTGACGGAAAAGGGACAAGCTCCAAGTCCAGTGTTTAGGAAGCATGTGTGGACAGCAGTGAAAGCTAGGGGCTCCTCTCCGTGACCTCTGAAAAACACTTGAGATGGTTTGAGCTAACACTGTTCTAATTGCTGTAGTCTGAATGTTTGTGTCTCCTAAAAATTCATATGTTGAAATCCTCACTCCCAAGGTGATAATATTAGGAGATGGGGCCTTCGGGAGGTGATTAGGTCAAGAGGGTGGAGCCTTCATCAATGGGACTAGTGTCCTTATAAAAGAGACCCAGAGAGCTCTCGCACACCTTCCACCATGTGAGGACACAGCAAGAAGGTGCTGCCTATGAACTAGGAAACGGGGCCTTCCCAGATGCTGAATCTGCCAGCACCTTGATCTTGGACTTCCCAGCCTCCAGAAATGTAAGCAACAGATGTCCAGTGTTTATAAACTACCCAGCTTATGGCATATTGTAATAGGAGCCCAGATAGACTGACATTGGTGACCCAGCACCCCAGTGGAACCGGATGTCCCCTCCACGGAAAATGTGTACCAGCCCAAGGCACCTCCCGCAGCTGCAGTGGACTCGGCACCAGCCAGGAGCAGACCTGCTTCCCTTTCGTCTTCACTGGGGTTGGGAGCTCACAGTGTCTGTGAGTTGGAGAAGGGAAACCAGGAGAGGCTGGATGCTGTCCCCAAAGTGGAGAATGGAGGAGACAGTGCACAAGGCCACCGCCAGTGGCGTTGCTTTGAGGGCTCACTCTGACACCTGCCAAGACTTCTTGGGCCAGTCATTTCCCCTCTCCGTTCTTCCAATTTCTCCCCTGTAAAACCATAATGGTAACAATAATAATTAATAGCAATAATAATACCAACTTCATGGGACTGCTGTGAGGATAAAATAAGAAAGTGCACACACCCTGCCTGGCACCTATTCGGTACTAAATGAATGAGAACTGTTAGGATAATTGTTAGGTAACTCGGTGAGGCTACTTTGAAAGCTCATCTCTTCAAGCTATCGAATCTTCCATTCACACTCATTAGGCAACAAGGGGACGGGGAACCGTGGTGGCTCAGACACACAGGTCTGTCTTCAAAGAAGCTGCAGTTTGTTGGGGTACAGGTATGGGCACGAATGGGGTTGACCAGGGCAAGGTGCAACATGCCGTAGAAAGGGGCACATAAAGGGCTGCAGAGATGGGTTTCCAGGGCCGCTGTCTCCGGCAGGAACCGTGTGTGTGTCCTTTAGGCCTGGAGGGATGGCCAGAGCCAGGCTATCCAGTTGGGAATCTCTGCTGCTCCACTCAGGGCCATCTCGGGGGACTCACTGAACTTCTCCATTCCTTCATCTGCCCATCGAGTTGGTTGCAGTGTCTACTGAGTGCCTGCTACGGACGGGAACCACAGAGAACAAGAAAAAGTCTTTGCCTCCTTGCACCTCAAGCTCTCCATTCCCTCACCTGTGAAATGGGTCAATAATATCATGTGTTTCCTAAGGCTGCCGTGAGGATCAACCTCGGGATTCCAGGGGCAGGGATTAGCCAAGGGCAGCCTGCCACAGGCCTGATGACGAGATAACAGCATCCTTTAAGAGCATTGCCCGGAAGGCACGTCATGGCAACTGTGCAAATGAAACGAGACTGAACTATGTGGTGTGTCCCTTGCACACACAAATGCCAAAAGTATTAGTGTTTGGTTAAAAACACAGCCATATGGACTTATTAAGAAAATATGTAAGCTAAGTGGATTTGAAAAATTAGCAATGGTGATGACAATAGTAACCATGGAGATATTGATAATATAATGTTTCTTGAGCACGTACGATGTGCACCACACTGGGATCAGCATTTTCCACGGCCTTTGATCTGTAATCCTTCAGTCCCATGCTGTGAGCTCTGCTATTGAGTTAAGCAGATGGAGAAACAGAATTTCAGAGAACTTACGTAACACTCCCGAACTTACATAACCAGTAAGTGGCACATCTAAGGTATGTATTCAGTGCTACCTGGTTTTATGCCATTCGACCTTTCCATAGAATTATAACAATTTCTATTACAGGTAGGATATCCCTTACTGAAATGCATCAGATCAGAAATGTTTCAGATTTCATATTTGCTTCGGATTTTGGAATATTTGCATCGTACTTACCAGTTGATCATGCCAAATCTAAAAATCCAAAATCTGAAATGCTCTAATGAGTGTTTCCTTTGAGTGTGGCGTCAACGCTTAAAAATTTTTAGCTTATGGAGCATTTGGGATTTGGGATTTTGGATGCTATAGGAAAGCAGCCCATTGCATGGCAAGAGTGACATCATCTTGAAGAGAAACCACCACAATGACCATGATGACCCATGTTTGACCCCCATATACCAAGGTATTCTGCAGCAAGGTCTTTAAACAATGGCTCATGAAGATGCTTGTGTCCCCTTCCCAGTGGACATGAGTCTTGGCAAGAAAGTCTGAAGCCATGACCAGCTGCATATGTTTTACCCAGAATGCTAAAGAAAATTTCTAGAGGGCAGGTGCAGGGACTTCAGCCTCTCAGCTCCCTTGGCTTTTAGGGGTAGGTTTGCATGGACCTACTCACCGCAGGACAGGCACTCAACCTGTGTATAATAATAATTCTTTATATTTATATAGCTTTTTTTTTTCAGTTTTCGAAGTCTTTTGGTAGCCCTGATTTTACTTGGATTCTCCAACAGTCCAAGAGGGCAGATAACATTTCCACCAGGTGGAAGAGGAAACTGAGCCTCCCAGACACGCTGGAGGTCTCATGGCTCAAATTCGGAAACTGTGGGCCTAAATTCAGGGCTGTGGCCACCCAGCCCAGGGTGTCCGCCACAGCTGCCTCCTTCCCCTCGCTCCATGCCGGAAAGTAATAAACTATAAAAGAAACTGGTAGTTGTTTGTTTTTTTTCATTATTGAAATGTTAGTATTTGTCTTGCCATGGTTTATTTTTAAATGAAATCGAAGAAATTAAAATGTTAAAATGAGCACACCTCGATTGAGAAAATGAGGTCCCATTTTAATGGGAGTCTCTCCTGTACTCTTGTGACCAGCGAGCACTAAGGGGTGGTTAAAATTACATTTAAAAAAAAAAAAAAAAGGCCGGGCGCGGCGGCTCACACCTGTAATCCTAGCTCTCTGGGAGGCCGAGGCGGGTGGATCGCTCAAGGTCAGGAGTTCGAGACCAGCCTGAGCAAGAGCGAGACCCCATCTCTACTAAAAATAGAAAGAAATTAATTGGCCAACTAATATATATAGAAAAAATTAGCCGGGCATGGTGGTGCATGCCTGTAGTCCCAGCTGCTCGGGAGGCTGAGACAGAAGGATTGCTTGAGCCCAGGAGTTTGAGGTTGCTGTGAGCTAGGCTGATGCCACGGCACTCATTCTAACCTGGGCAACAAAGCCAGACTCTGTCTCAAAAAAAAAAAAAAAAAATAGGCCAGAATGTATTTTAATATTCCATTCCAGTTTTGCAGATAAAACTATATGCAAATTGAAAATTTAAATAAAATAAAATGATCAGAGCCTTAGTTGGAGAAGTCCAGATGCTGAAACCAGTTGAGCCTTTAGCAGTAGAAGGTCAGCACTGAGCAGCAGGCCCAGCACCCTTGGTTTGGTGACGTATGCAATCTACCTGACTCCGTCTTCTCACATTGCCTTCATCCAATGGCTCTTATCTCCCTATCCCCCAGGGACAGGGGACATTTGACAATGTCTGAAGACAGGTTTGCTTGTCATAACCAGCATCTGCTGGGCAGAGGCCAGGGAGGCTGCCAATGCCCCGCAGAGCACAGGACAGCCCACCACAAAGAGCTCCTGGCCCGGAGGTGAGAGCAGTGCCGAGGTTGAGAAGCCACGCCTTAACCTTAAGAACCAGAACATTTTGGTGAACACCCTCAGAAAATAGGAAATGCGATCTTGGCCGGGCGTGGTGGCTCACGCCTGTAATCCTAGCACTCTGGGAGGCCGAGGCGGGCGGATTGCTTGAGGTCAGCAGTTCGAAACTAGCCTAAGCAAGAGTGAGACCCCGTCTCTACTGTAAATAGAAAGAAATTAATTGGCCAACTAATATATAGAGAAAAAAAATTAGCTGGGCATGTTGGCTCATGCCTGTAGTCCCAGCTACTCGGGAGGCTGAGGCAGGAGGATCGCTTGAGCTCAGGAGTTTGAGGTTGGTGTGAGCTAGGCTGACGCCACGGCACTCACTCTAGCCTGGGCAACAAAGCGAGACTCTGTCTCAAAAAAAAAAAAAAAAAAAAAAAGGAAATGAGTAAAGATGGGAGCTTGATCACCTTCACCAGTACACGTTTTTCCTCTTGATTTTGTCTGCAACTGCCTATGATCTCGCTGAACAGTGCATAATCTCCTTTTCTTGGCAGCGACTCACTTTCCTTTCCTCCTGTAGGGTATTTGGCCCCTGTCGTCTCCCTCCAACCAGTCCTGCTCAAGTGCTTCTGTCCCCATGTTCCTGTGCCTGCCTCAGCCTGGGTGCCCCGGCATCACACCAGCACACTCACACGTGCACACGCATTCTCACACACGCGCACGCATGCACGCACGCAAATATATGCACACATTCAAATATAACATGCACATACATGTGTGTACACTCACACAGATTCACACACACTCAACATGCACACAGATGTGCACACACACTCTCACACATGCATGTGCTCTCTCACGCCATCATGCACATACATTCCCACTCTCTCCACTTGGTTTTTCCCATCTGTGGTCCAGGGCACAAAATGCAGAGGTGACTGTACCCAATCCCAGGCCACCCCCTACATCTCAGGAGCTGATGGAACCACCTTTTGGGAGCAGGTTTGGGTTAACTGGAAACACCAGCGCTATCAAGCCTGAAATACCTAAATGTGCTTTCTTCCTTCCTTTCTTTTTTTTTTCTTTCCTCGCCTTCACATTTGCATGGAATGAGCGAAGCTTTTAGTCTCTGTGGTTCAGGCAAATGCATTAAAAAGATGAACATTTTAGTTAATGTTCTAAGAAGATTTCCAAAAGCAGTTTTGATTGTGTACTATTAGCATTAATTAATTTCCAGACTGAGACCAGCCGCTCTATTAGAGGAATGCATATTTTAATCAATTTCTCTGTGCTGCTCTGTGCTGGGTAAAGGTAGTTCGGTGAGTTTTTTCCGCCTCATCCCTTTCATTTAACTCAATGCACCACAGCAAGCTCAGCGTGCAAACATGAAGTGCAGAATAAAGCTGAACACCGACCACTAGCCAAGGAGTCACATAAGCAGACATACTCTCAGCCAAATTACTTTCTTCTGGGATCTAAGCACCGGCTTCTACAAAGTTGCTTGGATGGGTACCGTGGACATAGTGCTGCCCCCAGCCCATAGGGCAACTTTATGCAAACTAGATGCCCCAAAATGCCCTTTTCGTCTTGAGAGTGCAGTCCCATGGCAAATGAATAGCTTAAAGAGCTGAGAGCAGACTTGACGTTGGTCTAAGGCCCTTGCACAGTGAACATCCTGTGCAACTGTAATCGGCAGCCTTGGCTAGCAAATGTGGTTTGCATTCCTGACCTCTGATAGGATGCTGATCCAGAAAAGTCCGAACACGTTTACCCTCATGGCGGGTGTTTGTCTATGGCTCTGTGACATTATTCTTACTGGTTTTAGTGTTTTTTGAGTGACCGTGTGAACATTTCTTTTTCTCCTCTCCTTCGAAATTGTAAATTCCTTGGGAATCAAATCCCACATCAAGCCCCACTAAAAACATCTGGCACAGTTTTACACACATAGGAGGCGAACTACTATTCCCCAAGGACAAAGCCCAAATCATTCTTCAAATGTGACATTATACTACCTGTGGACATCCACCACTCCTCCTTGCCTTCAGTCTGTGCGTGTGCAAAGAGGATGTAAATGCGTATGTGCATCCACATGTACACATTGACACATAGACGGAGGCGCGTTTGAGTAAGGCGTGGAAAGAGGAATAGGAGTATATGCACACATATTTAGGCAAGCATGTGTGTCTAATATGTGTGCATTATACCTGTCAGGAGGTCTGTACTGTTTATGTCTGTGTGCATATGCTTCCGCATATTACATAAGTGAACATGTTCATATGCAGATATGTGAACATGGACACGTTTGTGTGATGCACAGAAGTGTGCGTATACACATCAAAGGTGTGTTAGAAATGTACGTGTGCGTGCAGTCGCGAGGCAGTCCAGCTTTGGAGGGTAGCATGTCACTCTCCCCACGGGAAGAAAGAGGAAGTGCAAGGACAACAGGGGTACGTGCTAGCTGCGTCAGCTCACCTTAAAGAACATTCATGAAAACGCCACACAGGGACATAGACGCGTGTTCCATTAACCAGGACGTGCTCTCTCCAGGGGACGCATGGGAAGCCGGGAAAGGTGAGGCCGATTCCTGTTCACCTGCAAGCGTTGGACCTTTAAGCTGGGCCTTCGCTACTTCCAGATGCATCGGCGTTTTCTCACTAAAGGAAGCGAGAAGAGATTTTGAGTAAGCAACGGGCAGCCCTGCCACCCCTCCTCTGTGTCTCTCCAGCAGGACAAAATTGACACTGTGAAGAAATGTGTGTCCCCCGGGTCCGCCCGGGAGGTCACCCCAAGATTCCGGTAACGATTGGGAAGGCAGGACCATGAGGTCACACACTCTGAGGAGGACTCGGCATACTCTGCAGTGACCTGTGCACACAGTGTTGTGTTGGTGCCTTGCTCCGGGTGGTGTTTAAGTAGTTTGTGCAGAGGTAGTTTCCCTCTTGCACATGACAAGGAAAGGCAATGCATCCTACGCTCCTCTGCAGCATCGGCTCCCCGGCACTGCCTGTGTGATGGGCCCCTGGGCAGAGCCAATCGCCCACGTGAGTTCTTTGACATCCTCCCTCCAACCCCACCAAACCCCAAAGTCAGGGGACACAGTGGGAAAAAGAGCAGGGTGGGGGCAGGGCAGGGGTGGGAGGAGACGTGGCCTAAACCAACCAACCGAAACCAGAGAGAGACCCGCTCAGTGAGCCGCCTCACCATCCCAGTCGCCCACGCACATCTCCTGACCAACCAGGGCCTGGGATTTGCTTCACAATCTATTATTTAACAGTGTACTTAGGAGGCAGGGAGAGGGAGACGGGGAAAGTGAAGCTGAAATGTCTCACAGGCTTCATTTCACATCGTAAGCAAATTTCGTTCTTGGAAAGGTTGCCAGGCGGGTACCCAGAGACTAAACCCTCCAGCTCGTCCGCTAGAAAGGAAAAGGTAGGCAAAGCCATTCACAAAAGACACTTCCCACAACCATCAACAGGTTGGAGGAGCCTGTGGCTTGTGCAAGCCTCAAGCCTCGCCGGACCTCCGGACGGCTTCAGTGGGGAGGGTCTGAGTTCACATCAGCAATAAATTTGTCCATATATGCTGTTCACGTAGAAGGATCCGGCAAAGAATGCATCTTCCTTGGTGTGATGGTTAATTTCGTGTGTCAGCTGAGCTGGATCAAGGTGCCCAGATATTTAATAGAACATTATTCTGGATGCTTCTGTGAACGTGTTTTTTAGAGGTGATTAACATTTAAATTGGTGGACTTGGAGGCCCTCTCCAATGTGGGTGGGCCTCGTCCAATCAGTTGAAGGCTTAAATCGAACAAAAGCTAAAATCCTCCAAGCAAGAAGGAATTCTATTAGCAGACAGTGTTCAGACTCTAACTGCAACTCTCCCCTGGGTCTCCAGCCTGCCGGCCGCCCCTGGAGATTTGGGACTTACACCTCCACAATCACGTGAGCCAACTCCTTAACTTATATCCCTCTCTTTATGTGCACATGTCTTTATGTGCACACGTCTGTTTCTCTGGAGAACCCTGGCTGATACACCTAGGGACCAAAGTCATGTTCAGAACCAACTCCGACTGCCCATGGACGGTTATTGAATGTCCACCAAGAGAGTTTGGGGGATACAGGAACGAAAGGTGTGCCTTCCGATCTTGAAGAGCCCCCAGTCTGTTGGGAAGTTAGGTAAGAAAATCCTGAATCCTGTTGCAACATGACAAGATGACATAAGGGTGAGCACTGATGTGACTCCAAGAGGGCTTATAAGAGCGAGCTGACGCCCGGCCTGGGAGCAACAGAGCTGGGTCTGGGAAAACAAGTAGAATCGCCCAGGTGGGCCCAAGCAGGGCTGGGCAGGCCATTTTTCCGCAAGACAGACAGGGAAGACCGAGCGGGAGAGTGACATGGGAGGAAGAGAGCCTGAGTGGCTTGGCCCCCAGAGGCTCATTTGCAGATAAGTGGACAGATGATTCTCTCTGATGCTGAAGCTGCCAGGTGTCACGGGCTGAACCGAGCCCACCTCAGATTGGTCTGTTAAGGCCCTAACCCCTGGGACCTCAGAATGTGACTGCATCTGGAGACGGTCTTTAAAGAGGTGATTAAATTACAATGGGGTCATTAGGGTGGGCCCTAATCCAATGCCACTGCTGTCCTTATCAGAAGAGGAGACTGGGACACAGACACACAGAGGCAAGACCGTGCAAGGACACAGGGAGAAAGCAGCCATCCACAAGCCAAGCGAAGGAGAGAGGCCTCAGAAGAAACCAGCCCTGCTGACACCTTGATCTCAGACTTCTGACCTCCAGAACTGTCAGCAGTAAGTCTCCGTTGCATAAGCCCCAGCCTGTGATACTCTGTTATGGCAGCCAGAGCAGGTGGACTGTGCCTACCCTAACCAGCCACCCATTTGTGAAACGTTTCCTGAGCATCTACTTAGCGCCAAGCCTGTTCTGAGCACCAGTGAGGAAGACTGATGAGGTCCTTTGCCTCTAGGTGGTTATGTTCTCAACAGGGATAAAGACAATTAAAAAAAAAGAAAGAAAACTACTGAATGAGCAGGAAGATTTCAGATGGTTATAGTGGCTGAGAAGGCAAAGGAAGAGGGTGGTGCAAGAGAGGAAGGTCAGGGGAGGAGCTGATTTAACCAGGAACATCAGGGAAGGCCTCCGTGAGGAGAGGACTTCTGAGCTGAGGCTTAGAAGACAAGATCGGGCGGCCAGGGGCAGGTCCAGGGGCAGAGAGAGCCCGGAAGACAGGAGAGGCCTGAAGGGCAGGGGGGCCCTGGTGTGTCTGGGCTGCTGGAAGCCCAGGGTGCTGAGAGCTCAGTGAGTGCAGAGTGGAGGGGACATCTATGGGCCACAAATCCCCTCCAGGTGAAAAGAGTGGTTCATTCATCTTTGTATAATATCTCCTTCCCTTGGCTCAGTGAAAGAGAGTAGGAAAGGAGGGAGGGAGGGAAGAAGAGAAGGAGGAAAGAGAGAAGGAAACTTACTTAAGGAATACAGTGCTTTAAATGGGAGCAGATGAAGGAATATCAAAATCACAAGATACATTTGTTTTTCTGAGTTGCAAAGACCAGAAAGAAAAACAAAGAAAAGAAAAAGGAGCAATGGGACTTTAGAGGAGAAATGCACAATCATCTCCCCTTGGCACAGCTAGGGGCTGCCTGATGAGGGCACAGCCAACACAGCAAATGCACCAGTCTGGTACCTATCAGCAAGGTGAGTCATGATTTTAATTGGTTATGGTGCGCAGACTACTCCCCTCGTTAATATAAATGAAACAGGAGGAGGACCAGTGCCAAATGTTTCAAACGGGGTTGTGTGAGACTTCGGGGTGTCCGGTTCATCACATGGAGTGGACAAGTTTACATGTGAGCAGACTACGCATGGAAGAAAGTCATCCCAGAAGGTGCTAGCAGCATGGGGCTCACATGCTCAGCCCAGAAGAGATATCTAAGATCAGTGTGCTATTTAAGATCTTTTAGACACCACAGGGCAGACCTGTGTCCCTAAACTAGTAAACCCATGAACATAGTCAAACGGGTTGCCAAAGGAGAATGTCTTGGTTGTTGAACGGCTAGTTTGGAAGGGAACATCTTAACATCTATTGAGCACTTGCTATGTGACAGGTGTTCTACATGGACGAGTCATTTGTTTCTCTTCCCTTCTACTAAAACCCATTTCACAGATGAGAAATACAAAGCTCGGTGAGCTAAAGGAACTTGGCTCAAGCCCAGGTTTCAAATGCAGGAGTGCCTGAAGTGGGTGCCCATCTTCCTTCCTCCATGTCACAGTGCCCCTGCAAAGGTCCCACTGTGGGGAGCTTAAAGAGCCCCCTAAACGTACTAAGCATGCTGCAGTGGGAAGAGCCCAGGCCCCAGAGTCGGAGAGCAGAGCTTCAAGGCCCAGCATGGCCGCTCTGTGATTGCAGCTTTAACGTAGGGCATTGATAACAACAACTGTGATTCGTGGAGCACTTCTTATAGCCAGGCACTCTTCCAAACACCGCACATGCCTTAACTCATTCATCATCCAACCCCTCCCCATGGCAGCCACCAATACTGCCCCCTTCTTACAGATGGGGAAACCGAGGCATGCTGTGACCCAGCTCATACCAGCTCATGAGAGCTGAATGTAACATTTTCAGAAATTTTACTATCCAGTTGTTAAACACAGACGTTATTAAAAATTATGTTGTATTAACTTCCATGTAAATAATTTATATTAAGAGCGAAGGTAATAAACACTCTAAATGTGTCACATCCTAATCACTGTACTATAATTTACTGTTATCTAGCCCTCGAGGTTATTTATGTCTGCTCTGTCTGAGGTGCCACTGCCAATCTCTTTCCAACTCCCTGCTCAGTGACATGACATTGGTTCCTTGAAGTAGCCACAATGGGGGCATTTACACCAAGAAAATCTACAAAGTCTACACTCTCAAGGGAGTTTTTTGTTTCTTAAAAATCAACTGTTGTACACTCACCACACCACACCTTTCAGATAGAGGGGCCATTCAAGGTCAAGTTCACAGAGGGAGCATGTCTGTTTGACTAACTCAAGGAATAGGGACACCTTCAGTCCACCTCAGTAGAAGAGGTTTGTTATGGCGATGTCCAGGAGAGCAATGATGAATATTACAGAGTAAATAAAACAATGATTATTCGTAATAAAGCAGGAGCATCATTTGTGGTCACATGTTCCAGAATCAGCCTGAACATAGACGAGATGCATTGCCTGAACGTTTCATCATGTTCAAACCAATTATACTTCTTATCCTAAATTAGTACTTATTTTTCTCATCAAGAGGACAGCAATGCTCTCTCCGTCCCCACCGGCCGATGACGTGGGAGAAGGCAGTTGTTCTTTCCACTGATGCCTCCAAAGAAGACAAGGCCGTGGACCATTCCCTCCAGGTTCTTTAAGGATCAGAGATGCAAACTGAGGTGTCGAGACCCCAGCCAGGCGGTGCCCGGGCTGGGTTAGGTAGATGCTGCTCTTTCTCCATGACGATCTTCCCCTGCCTTGCTGCTGCCAGCTGTGTCAACTGTAGTCGCTGCCGGTGGCGGTGGTGGAGGCGGTATGGGAAGGGCCACGCAGCACACTGGTGGTGCCGCAAGGACAGGGCAAGGCAGAGCAGGTGGCTCTCCCTTTGGTGACTGCCCCTTTGCTGTTTCCGTGTAGGTACCCGCTTGTGGTAAAACTGATAACCCAGGCATGTTAACCTTCAGGAATCCGTTTCCTACGCAGCTCTCATTAGGAAAGGTTTCTTTTAATGGTCTTATGAAAGCATTGTGGCATGTATGTGAGGAGTGGCATGGTGCCAGCGCGCCACGGCGGCAGGGTGCATTATGAAAACGCCTGGGAACACGGCGCTGGGTGATGGAGCACCAGTCGGCAAACCAACGCCAGGTCCAAGTGCATTATCTTTCAGCTGGGTCCAGGAGGGCTACCTCACTCGGTAATGGATGTGAACGCACAGGAGTTCTCCCTAGGACTCAAGTTAATGCTCCTTTCTTTGCTTCCCTTTTAGGAAACCACAAAGCCAAGGTAGCAAGAAGGAGTGTGAGCTAATGGGAGGAGCGCTGGCCTGGAGTCAGGGCACCTGGGTTCCTGGACCACGTTGCCGCCGACTCGATGATAGACACAGTATCCCTTCTTCTGACTAAGCCTGTGTTTCCTCATTTGCTAAGAAAGTAATCAAATTTCTGAAGACTTTCTCAATTCTGACAAACTGGCATAAAGACTTATGACTATGCAAAAGATTCTTCCCTCCCAAAATTAAATTGGTGAGCTGAGCTCTTAACTGCAATGTGGAGCTTACTTGTTACTCTTAAAATCAGCATCGGTATCTTGTCATCATTCAATTACTGTAAGATTTTCATAAACATCATTGTTATGAATCTAAGACAATGCACTCCAGGAACTGAAAGGGTCAAGATTTTACTAGCCAGTCCCTGACTGTTGCATATTTTGCTTCCTAGAAGATGCTATGTCTCGGGGGAGGGCGTCAACCCAGCTCAGAACAAAATCGCCTTTCACCGAGAGCCTCCTCATCCTCAGCATTCATCAGCCCTCTGGAATCCTGGTTTTCACCAAGTGTCTAGAACCACCTGTCCCCAGCTGGTTGGCCAGGGGCGAACACCCGACTCTAAACGTGTCAATCGGTTTATCTCTTCTTGGAACAGGAGTTGGATCATGTGCCAATCTCCAAGCCAACAGGTGGGCAGAGGGGAGGTGAAGAATTCTAATTGGCTATTACTAGGTGACAAGCCCACCCTTGGGGCCACCGTGACAGAGAGGCCCAAGTCAACATCCCTGAGCCACCTGATCTAAGCAAGAGTGTTACAGAGTTGGAGGGGCATAGATTATTTACAGAGAGAACCCTAAAATGGGGAAAGAGACAGCAAGGCAGGAATTGATGACATTTCTAAGTTTTTTTTTTATTACAAACCCAGAGCCAGAGGGGACCCACCTTGAACCAATTCTTAAGATGTCCATTGCCATCTTAGATGAGAACTTTAATTCTTATTTTGAAATATTATATATCTTATCAACCAATCACTCAACTCAATCACTATGTGCACATGTCTCTGTGTGTGTGTGTGTGTGTGTGTCCTTAGTGCCTTCTAAGCCTCATCTCCAAATTCCAATCCTGTAGGTTGGGAACAGGGCTAAGGAGACTGAATTTTACTAAAGACGTCCCCCTATCCCAGGTGACTCTGACACAAACCTGTAGTTTGGGATGCGTCGCCACCGACCGTTGGGATCCACCGAAGGCACGGTGTTGAAGAATTCATTCTAATGTGGCTGAGAGGACAGACTGAGGAAGCAAGGCCAAAGGCAGAGGAGGCAAAAAGGAGGCTGCCTAGTCCTCACGCAGGAGCTGGGGGGCCGGGAGGGCCGCGTCGATGCGGTACAGTGGAAGGAGGCGTGATCCGGGACCGACCGCTCTCTGCGATCCCAGCACCTGCCGCAGCCAGGATGGCTCTGGCCTGGGCAGCTGCGCAGTGACACTGCTCCATCGAAGAGGAGGCAGATGACGCAGGGGGAGATATCCCCACCACCTCCCCAGTAACCTCCGATGGCCCAGCCTCCTTTTCACTGAAAACACTCCGATCTCCTGTACTGCCACGCCTTGGAACATACTGTCCCTTCCTTTCGTCTTCCCGGGGAATTCTCGCGTACCTATCACACCTATGTCAGCACCAAACCTTCTTGCATCCCCTGCACTCCAAATCCTCCCCACGAGGCCACGCATTACCACTGCAGTCTGCATACTCCCCCCATCTCCCCCACCTGGCTGTGAGTCCCTGGGGTGGGGGTGGGGGCGACTAGGTCCTACTCATCTTAGAACCCCCATCGCACAAGGCGGGCTGCCTTGTGCAGAATGACCATCCGCCAGCCACCGCCCGGTCGTGTGCCCGCAGCACACCCGCCGTGGGGAGAGAGGGTAGAAGTCGGGACACTGAAAAGACACATCCCATCCGTACCCACGAGCGGCCTGCAGTCTGGGTCTCTCCGGAAGGCAGCAAGTCCCAAGGTGGTAAGCCCTCCCCCCTAGAACTGAAGCTTGGGGGAGGCCAGATAAAGGAAGTTCTACAGGATCCACGCTTATCTGATTGAAGCAGAGCAAAGTTTGCCAGGGGATTTGGTTCTGTGTTGCGAGATAGCAGCCTTTGATGGCAAATAAAAGCTACATCAAATGGGCATTTTATAACATCTAGATACCTGGGCGCAATGTTTATGCCTTATAGTCTGTAGACTGGTCAAAGCATCGCCGTGTGTTTCTAATATAAAATGGATAATATTTGACTTCCTTGAGAGGACATACACATGCAGAACACGAAATGCTAAGACACAGCGACGGAGCACACATACCTATGGTGTTTCAGAAATCATAAAAAGTGGCGGCTTCTTTCCTAATTTGTAAAGAGGAGAGTTGGGAGGAGGGTGCCTGGAGAAGCGAGGAGAGGCTTAATGAAATTCTGAGCTTCTTTAGAATCAGAGGCAAGTGTGGCTGTACCATGGCCAAGATGGTAGAAAACATTTAGCATCATCTCTGAGCACATCGCAAGAGCTCTGAACAGGATCCCAGAATTTCACAGCTCCCTCTCCGGAAACGCGGGAGTCTGGGGCTCAGGGAACCCTACGCGCTGCAGAGCTGGCATCTCTGAGATTCCTCCCCTTTGGGAAGAAGGAAGCTGTCGCTTCCGTCACCTGGGCCATGGAAGGAGGAAGCTGCAGTGGCAGCTTTGCTTCCTGAATTTCATCCCACCTGAAGCCTGGGGGACGAATTCCAATAGTTGTGTCAGTACACAAACTCTGCTTCCAAATCCTCAAGTTCCTCCCCATCAATGGCTCTCATATCAAAAGGTAAGAGAGATCAATTCACCGCCCCCTGCCCCAAGTGAGTGCAGATTAACTTATACTTTCCAAGAGAAATGTTAATTATCCCAGCACCTCCAAGGAGGGGAAGTGAAGGCACTCGGTTCTTCAGCCTTCTGGACACGGAGCGTTTCCGGGCAGTAAGAGCAGCGGTAGAGGAAACGGCTGCACTTCAGCCCCCATCAGCTGTGGGCATTGCATTGCCCCTGTCTTAAAGCAGAGAGTGACCGGGAAGAGGTCACATGTGCTCTGAGGCATGGTGCCTGCAGGGGTCAGCCCTGGGAGTGGGGATCGTGGGTGGAAAGGCACAAAGGCAAGTGCAGGTGTCGGCAGGAGACACTGTGCAAAAGGTTCCCAGACGTCAGTGGACAACAGACTCGCCTAAGGAGCTGGTCACAATTATTGTCTCCACGAGACTGGAAATAAATTCATGTCCCTTATGAGGATTCTGGGTGAGAAGGCTTTGGGACAGCCACAGAATGGGACATTCTGTAGCCATAAAATAGAGGCAGCTCTGTTTCTATGGATGGGGCTGCGTAGCCACATGTAGAAGGCTGAAACAGGACCCACACCTCTCACCTCTCACAAAAATCAACTCATGCTGGGTACCAGATTTAAATCTAAGGTGTGAAACTATGGGAATTCCAGAGGAAAACATTGGAAATACTCTTCTAGACAGTGGCCTAGGCAAAGAATTTATGAAGAAGACCTCAAAGGCAATCACAGCAACAACAAAAATGAATAAATGGGACCTGATCAAATTAAAAAGCTTCTGCACAGCCAAAGAGACTGTTACAAGAGCAAACAGACAAGCTACAGAATGGGAGAAAATTTTCGCAAGCTACACATCCGATAACGAGATGTGTAGGCTGATAACGAGAATCTATTTAGAACTCAGGAAAATCAGCAAGGAAAAATCAAACAACCCTATCAAAAAGTGGGCAAAGGACATGAACAGAAAGTTTTCAAAAGAAGACAGAATAAAGGACAATAAACATATGAAAAAATGCTCAACATTTCTAATCATCAGGGAAATGCAAATCAAAACCACAATGAGATATCACTTAACTCCAGTGAGAATGGCCTTTATCAAAAAGTCCCCAAATAACAAATGCTGGCGTGGATGCGGAGAGAGAGGAACACTCCTACACTGCTGGTGGGACTGCAAACTAGTTCAACCTCTGTGGAAAGCAATATGGAGATACCTTAAAGTGATACAAGTGGATCTACCAATTTGATCCAGCAATCCTATTACTGGGTATCTACCCAAAAGAACAAAAGATAATCTATAAAAAAGACATCTGCATTTGAATGTTTATAGCAGCACATTTCACAGTTGCAAAGATGTGGAAACAACCCAAGTACCCATCAATACATGAGTGGATTAAAACGTGATATATGTATACCATGGAGTACTATTCAGCTTTAAGAAACAATGGTGATATAGCACCTCTTGTATTTTCCTGGATAGAGCTGGAACCTATTCCACTAAGTGAAGTATCCCAAGAATGGAAAAATAAGCACCACATGTACTCACCAGCAAATTGGTTTCACTGATCAACACCTAAGTGGACACATAGGAATAACATTTATCGGGCGTCGGGCAGGTGGGAGCGGGGAGGAGGGGACGGGTATATACATACATAATGATGGTGATTCACACCATCTGGGGGATAGACATGCTTGATGTTCTGACGGGGGGGGGGGGAGGGGAAAGGCAACACAAGTAACCTAAACATTTGTACGCACATAATACGCTGAAATAAAAATAAATAAATAAATAAATAAATAAAAATAGATGGGTGGATCAGTGAGCAAGAAGCAAGAAGAACAGTGTGCGTCACTTGCCGCCCTTTGGTTAAAACACGCCCAGTGTAAGGCTGTACGGAGACCAGACTTCTCTGGAAGGACACAGAAGAAACTGAAAGTTTCTATGGAACAAGAACACTAGTGCTGGGAGGCAGGGGCAGGACCCAGTTACATTTTACTGTTCATCCCGTTTTTATGCATTTTGAATTTTGTACCAGGTATGTGTATAACTTTGTCAGGCAGTTACTCGAGCTACCAAGGCAGTGTGTGTGCATGTCAGTGTGTGTGTAAGTGTGTGCATGTGTGTGTATGCATGTTGTAGCATGTGCATGTGAGTGTATGTGTATAGTAGTGTGCATGTGAGTGCATGTAGTAGTGTGTGCATGTGAGTGTATGCATTTTGTAGTGTGTGCATGTGAGTGTATGCATGCAGTAGTGTGTGCATGTGGGTGTGTGCCAGCACCAGGCCTGCTCCACAAACCCTGATTCTCAGGCTGGGGCTGAAGGATCAGTGTGAGGAGTGGGGGGTCAGGGGCCATGTGCTATGAGGAGGGGCTGCTCTGGGCTGATTGGGTTCCCCCAAAATTCGCATGCTGAGGCCCTGACCCCCAGTGCGGCTGCATTTGGAGTAAGGGAGTGATTGAGATTAAATGAGGTCATGAGGGCAAAGCCTCATCTGAAAGGATTAGTGTCCTTAGAAGAGACACCATGAATCAAGCTCAGTCGCGCTCTCTCTGCCATGTGAGGACACAGTGAGAAGACTTTGAGCTGATCATTTTCCTGAGGTCACTCTCTGCGTGAGGTCATTCTGCAGTGGGAGGGCCTTTCCACTGTCCTCTCCCACAGGCCACGCCAACTACTGGCTCTGGGAGGCCTCTCAGCCGTGTGCCCACTCCTCTTAGCCGTGTGCCCACTCCTCTCAGCCTGTGCCCACTCCTCTCAGCCCGTGCCCACTCCTCTCAGCCGTGTTCCCAGGCCTCGGTGACTGTTTGTCACCGCCCTCCTAGTCTACCTCTTGTCTCACCCCGGGACTGTGAGCCCCTCTGGGGGAGCACACGGATTGTGCTTGTCTCTGAATCACCAGCCTTAGCATAGTCCCTGTCACAAAGGAATGGCCATAAATATGTGTTGAATCAACAAATAAATGAATGAGGGAAGAAAGGGAAGAAGGGAGGAAACGAGGGAGGCCAGACTAGGTTATTGGCACTCTTAAAAATGCTCTCTGTAAGCATAAAGGAGAAAAGAATCAAATTAAAATGTTCCCCAAGGTCAAAAGTCACAAGTCAAGGAGACTCATGCTATCCTTTTGTCCATGTGTGTTTTCATGGTACAAAGTATGCATAAGGGTTTACTTACTTTTTAAAAAATTTTTTCCTTATTTTGCCATCACTGTGTCCGCCCAGCATTGCTCACCCACTGGAATTTCATGTTTCAAATAGAAAGTCGAGATGGTTAAAAGTGACTTAAGAAGTGACAGGAGGTGGAGATGTGAATCTGTCATGGCTGGGTGACCTTGAACTTGTCCCTTGGTGTTTCCGAGTTGACTTCCCCATCTGTAGAAAGGGGAGATTGGCTCTTTCCATCTTCACAGGACTGTTTGAAGCGAACATGTTTTGCAAATGCCAGAGGGCTCTCCCAACGTGAGAGTCAGTATTTTTATTTCTCTATGTAGCATCGAAGAGACGGTAAACACACGGAGGAAAGAACCAGAACATTTTCCTCACCGTAGCACCAAAGCCTAGCACAGAGCCTGGCATAGACAGATCCTTAGCAAGTGCTCGTTGAACAGAACTGGGGGCTCCGCGTGTGTCCGGATGTGTCCGTGTGACCAAATGACACAAACACAGACAGAGACATAGACAAACACAGGTGCAGAGAGGATTCTCATTGCCATCTCGCACTAACAAGGCGGAAGCACGCTTCCCTGGTGAGGCGGGCAGGCTTAGCAGATTCCGGGCCCCACAGTGTTACGGTGCAGGCCAGGAAATAGTCTGCCCTCCACATTGCCTCGAGTGGTATTTCACAGACCTGCACTTGGTCCAAAGCATACCTGCTGGCCACCGCTATCGTCTGAACTCACGCACACTTGCGTGATGCCCACGGCACTTCGGTCACACTCGTCTTTAAATTCTAACGTGTGGGAAGGCCGAGCTGTCAAAGGAGCCAGCGTCTTCACGGCCCCCACGTGCCCGTGCACTTGCCTCCCTTCCCACACGGGAGCATGCATATGAACAAAGCTGAATTCTGCCCATTAATGTGAAATCATTCTGTACTGATATAACATTCCAACCCTGCCAAAACGGTTTCTATTTCTGAGTAATTCTTTATTCCAGATTCTTCCAATTGGCATTCTTTTTGAAATACTGGGCTCCAGACTCTGTGGAGGACTGCAGACTGCAATATGTCCCCAAAACATCTTCGCTTTCTTCAGAACTTCCCCGAGAACTCTTCTGGCGCCGTGTCCGGCCGTTTCGGGCAGCAGGTAACGTCTTCCGGAGCCGTTCCTTTCCGGTGGGACTCGGGTATTTTTCGCTCTTATTTGGAGTTAGTTTCAACACTGAAGCTAAAAAAACAACATCACCTCGATGACCTGTGCCCAGAAAGGAGCCAGAAGAAATGAAAGGCACGGAGCAAACCCCACCGTGAAAATAGTGTATTTAGGAACAGACTGCTCCTGTCTTTATCTGGGAATTAAGTAAAAAAGTACCTTGAAAGAGGAGGCAGCTGGTGGAGGGTCACTCGCTGTGTCCTTTAGGGACTTGGCCAGTGCCGGCTGTCCCTGCTGGAAGGTGGGGACTAGGGGTGATGGGCACTGTGGTTATTCCTAACGGGCAGCATTCTGGGGGTTCTCCAGGGCTTAGGGTCTGCAGGAAGGGAATGGACATAGAACCGATATCAAGGACCCTTCCCTTCTAGAAAATCCCCCAAAGGCAGGAAGCCAGGGGCTTCCCTGGATCAATTTCCATGGTCGCTCCCGCTGTCACAATTTCCCCACGTTCCACCCTCCCGCCATCCTGTCATTCCATCCTCTGTCCCCTGCCTCTTCATAATATTCTCCGTGGTTCCCTTGATCATCTTCCGCCTTCACTTTTCTCAGAATAAAAGGTTCTCCCCACCATTGTGGACTCTTCTATTGGAGCCTGTGGATCCGGCTGGGTAATATGGATCTTATCATCCTAATCTGGATACTTTTGAGAGTTAAGTGAGACACTATTAATAACAACATCAGGATAACAGGCACGAAATGAGACTCTTCTCGACACAGCAAGAGATATGGTCACCCTGGATTTAGAACTTTTTTAGGTGCAACTGACATAAACATAATATAAACGGAAAATAGCGTATGAAAACAAATGTAGAGATTTAGTATATTATTGGCTCAACATTAAGCTAAATTCAGTCACACCAATATTGCATGTCACCAAACTCATTCTCCCTCGCTGTCCTGCTTTCTGTTGCTTGTCACTGCCCAGCACCCTTGTTTCTTATTAGATGCAGATTTCCTCCATGTGTCAGGGAATAGAGCTGCTTCCTGACCCAAGAGGTGAGACCTCTTTTCCTCCAAGGTGAAAGATCCTTAGATGGACACTTATTGTCCAATATGCATGAGTGTCCACCCCCAGAGCTCTTACCTTCATCAAGTGAAGAAGACAATGGCAGAGGGTCTGCGATGTGTGTTTGTGGAATTAAGAATTTCAAAAAATACACAAAAATAAATATGCCGCATGGGCTTAATAAGTTGGATTTAAGGCAACATTTCTGAATAGTGATTTTGGGGAGAGAGAAAACTTACTGATCTGTGTCCTTCAAATTCAGGAAGAAGTCTCAATTTCCCCATTCTGTAGATGAAGGAACAGGCCCAGAGAGGTTGAGTATCTGGCCCAGGATTGTACAGATGATAACAGGAGCATCAGGGCATAGGGTTTGAACCCAAGTCTACGTCAAGTGGGGCATTTAGAGCTCGTTCTTCTCCCCTGCCCTGCACTGCTCTGGTGGGACATAATTCTCCTTTAGTCAGGACTGACTTTGCTTTTAAGCAAGCGAAAAGTAAGCCAGGGTAGCTTAGGCAGAGAGGGTCGAGGGCTCACATAACCCAAATGTGGGTAGTCCAGGGGTTCAGGCAGAGGCAGGGGGGCAGAAGGCCATCAGAATTCTCTGCTCCTCTGATTCTCACGGCAAGTTCACTTTATACTCTTTGATCATCTGTTTCCCTGAGGCTGAAACCACAGGTACCAGCAACGCCTGGGCCCAGATCCTCACAGTTTAGGGATCAGACCTTGCTCCCTCCCTCCCATTTGCATCCCCCATGCTCAGCCCTGGATAGCTTCCTCTTTTGACATCTCAAAAGAAGGTTCAGACTGGCCCCATGAGAGTCATGTGTCCATCAGCAACCAACCCAAGGGCCGGGGATGTGAGGGTCTCTGATTGGTCCAACTGCAGTCAGCTGCCCACCACCTGGCCAATCACTGTGGCTGGAGCTGCAACGTCAATGAAGAACATGGACGCTCCCATCAGACCAATAGGAAAACAGAAGGAAATTAATATAGTACCCAAGACAGAGTCCCCACAAAATTAACCAAACTGACTCCCAAATAAGAAATTTGGGAAATAAAAAATGCTTTAAAACCATTTTGTGCACATAGAACCATGTTATCCCATGTTCTTTCTAAATGTGTTTTTGCCCAAGCTCCGAATTAATATATTCTGTTTACTTAAATGCAGTTACTCCTTTTTCGTGTATTCCAAGGCAGATTGCCTGGGGGGCGGGGGAGGCAAATTCAAGGAAGGCATCAGCTTTGGCCGTAAGTCCTAAACTTTTCAAGTGTTTCAGGCCTCGTAACTCTGTTGTCCAGTGCAACTTTGGGTATCATATCTAATAATCAAAGGGGCGGGGGGATCCCTTCTGGGGACAATCGGGCAGAATATTTGTAACTGTAGCTGTGGTAGGAACCCCCAGCTGAGCTGTAAGCAATAGGTGGCAGAACCATATTTCTGAAGTGTAAACTAAAGATTGTTTTTTTTTTCCCCCCTGGAAATTCTCTCTCCAGTCTCCTTTGAATGACCAGACTTTTCTTGTGTTCATTGCTTCAGAGGTACAGAACATCAAGGCAGAAATTAAATATGCTGCTTATATTTCCCTAGCTTTTGTCTTCCGAAAGTCCGGATCCTTAGGGGAGACAGTAAGATGTAGGCAAAGACCTGGAGGATTGAAGAAGTTACAGCTTTCCTCCTCTTGTCTACTGACCCCAGCTTAAGGGGAGAAGATGCACAGGAGAGATGAGGATGTGGACATTGGCAAAGCCAATGAAAGAAGACTCTGCCACCCAACCCCACCGAGGTCTGTAGAATCTGAGACTATAGATAGCCCTGGGCCTATTTTCCAAGTGGAACTCCAGGGAAATGCTGAGGCTCCAGAGAAGAAACAGCTTCGTGGACGGTCTGGGCCTTCACTGAGGGCCCTGCTCAGCCTCACCAACTCCCTGCACCCAGCCTGACCACAGGAACTGTCCCCTGAAAGTAAGTGGACCAGTGATAGAACAAACAGAACCAAGACCTAAGGAACGTATCCAAACCCGAGAAAGAACAGAGGCTGGCAGAGAGAAGGGCTCTCTGCATTGGTTGAGATTAAATTATTCAAAATAGCCTTAGGAGGGAAAAAAAAATACATAGTTGTGTTTCATGCCCATGTGTATTTGTGGGTCGAGCTTTATATTTTCCATAAAAAGAAGAAGGAGAAAAAAGAGAAAAGCAAAAAGATGATTATTGATCGAACGCTTAGTTTATGCTGGACAGTATGTAAACCCTATGTGCGTGTATTGGTTTTCTATTTCAGTGTAACAAATTGCCACAACATAGTGGCTTACCATTCCCATTTATTATCTCACAGTTTCTGTAGGTCAAGTCTTGGCACGGTGCAACTAAGCTCTCTTTGCTCAGGTCCTCGCATTCCGAAGTCAAGATATCAGTGTTCTGTTTCTACAACTGCTGCATTTGTCCACTTGGCACCCATTAATCACAGGACAAAACTAATGGCCAAACTTATTTACACGTCCCCTGCAACCCAGCTTTCACAAATGCACAAAAGTTGTATTTTAAACCCTCCAACTATAAACCAGGGCATCTGTGATCTCCTTTCTACCCAGTAGGGAACATCACCACCTAACAACTTCCCCTGACTCTCATCACAGAGGCTCTGGCCCAAGCCTCCCCCTCCTCCTCCTTCTGCCTCCTGACCAAACCTGGTACTCCCCCATGCTGTCCCACGTGGAGGGTGTGGTGAAGCTCATCTCCTTGGGAAATGTAAGTAGTAAATTCTTCTTTCAATGACTTTAGCCTCTCCATGTTGTCATTCAGTCACCTTCATATATTAAAATCCTGTGGGTACCTTTTAATATAGTTCCCTGGTTGAGGTCAGATCTGAGGCTCAGAGTTCTCTTCCACGTTTACATGGTTATTGGCAGAATTCTGTTCTTTGCGTCTGAGGGATTGAGGTTTTTGTTTCTTTTCTTGCTTGCTGTCAGCAAGGAACCACACTCAGCTCACAGAGGCCACTCACAGCTCCCTGCCACAGGGCCCTCTCCATGGGCAGTTAACAACATGACTTTGCTTTTTTACCAGACCAATAGGAGAGTGCCCGCTGCTGCTTCTAGTCTCTTGTAAGGGCTCACCTGTTCATGTCAGACTCACCTAAGATAATGTTCCGTTTCATTAATTTAAGTACAAGTGATGAAGGATCTCAATTCACATCTGCAAAATCCCTTTTGTCATATAATGGAATATAATCCAAGGAGGATGTATACAGAGAGTGGACACCAGAGAGCAGGAATCATGGGGGCCATCTCTGACTCTGTTTCCACAATAGGCCTCATTGCATTAATCCTCCGTGATTCTATGAGGTTGATTGCATTTTCATTCCACTTACAGACAGTTTAAGGAAACAGAGGCATATACTTAAACTTCAGGAATATTCATAATTCAATTCAACTTTGTACATATTATTGGACACTTGTTATGTGCCAGGCACCATGCCAGACCAATACAAAGCCCTTGGCCTTTAGGGTGTCATAATGCACTGCAACAGGCATCTCAGTAATAATGATAGTCAGTGTCAACTAAACAATCTCCATGCACCATCTCTGTAAGAGTCATAAACATGTGAAATGCACATTTATCCTTATTAGCTTTCATTTTACAATAAGTAAACTGAGACTTAGAGAGTTTAAACAAAGTTCTCAGGGTCACACATGTCATAAATTCTGAAGAGGGAATTTAAACTCAGAGCAGTTCTCCTCCATGGATCGTAAGTTTCATGAATATGATATGCTGAATCTCAACACAAAAATTCTCATCTCATATTCAATGAGAACTGCTAGAAAAGCAACTGGAATGAATGGTAAAATGGATTTTTTTAAGACAACTAGAAAACAGAGAAGAGGTAATGTCTTAGTCCATTTGGGCTGCTATAGCAAAAGACCATAAACTGGGGTGCTTACAAACAGCAGAAATTTATTTCTCACAGTTCTAGAGGCTGGAAAGTCCAAGATCAAGGCATGTGCAGATTCAATGCCTGGTGAGAGCCTGTTTCCTGGTTCCTTAGGGACACCTTCTTGCTCTGTCCCACATGATGGATGGGACAAACCAGATCCCTTGGGCCTATTTATAAGGATGCTAATCCCATTTATGAGGGAAGAGCCTCACTCTATAAGGTACAGAGCATTTTTTATCGCAATTGTAGACATTTTAGGAAAAGGGAAGCATATATTTAAATCACCATGCTACAGGTCCCACCTTGGCTTAGTATTTCAACATAAGAATGTAGGGGATACAAGTATTCAGAACGTAGCATTCTGACCCAGGCTCCTTAAAATCCATGTCCTTCTCACATGTAAAATACACTCGTTCCATCCCAATAGCCCCAATGCTGATTCCAGCATCAACATTAAAGTCTAATTGCAAAGTAGCATCCAAATATCTTCTAGATTAGATCTGGGGAGACTCAAGGTACAGTTTGCCCTGAGGCCAATTCCTCTCCAGCCATTAGCCTATGAAATCAAATGTGTTATCTGCTTCCAAATTACGATGGTGGGATGGGCATGGGGTAGACATTCCCATTCCAAAAGGGAGAAATGAGAAAAAAGGAGTGTGGTCACAGCTCCCAAGAAAGTCCACAACCCAACAGGGCAAACAATGCTAAATCTTAAGACTCCATTATAATCTTCTTTGACTCAAAGGTTTACCCTGCAGGTCCAATGGGCAGAGATCCCACCTTCCAAACACATTGGGGGCAAGGTTTGGGTCCCCAAGGCTCTTGACAGTCCTGTGGCCATGGCTTTGGGGGACCCACCCACACAGTTTTGCTGGGTATGGCCAATGGCTGCAGCTTTCACTGGTTAGAGTCGTGTGTCTGTGGCTCTCCCAGGCTGGAACCACACATCGTACCTCTGCTGGTCTGGAGCCATGGGGCAGCTCCAACCCCAAGGCTCTACAAGGCATTGGCCTGGTGGGGACTCTCTGCAATGGCCATCTGCCCAAGTCCTGTGCACCAGGCTCCAGGGGGTTCTATCCTTCAAAATCTAGGTGGAGATAGCAACACCCCACAGCTCATGCTCTATGCACACTAATGAAGATGGCAACACACTGACATTGCCATGGCTTGCCACTAAGGTTTATTGCTTGCACGCTCCAGAGGGACAGCCAGTGGTCTGCACCATACCTGGGCCACCTAGAGCCTTACCTGGGCCAGCTGAAGAGCACCACACAGGAATGCAGGGAGCAAAGCCTTAAAGTGACTCTGCCGGCTGAAGTCCCACAGGCACCCTTGAGCCCTCCAGTGGAATCTTTCTGCCCCCAAGACCTTTGTGCTCTGGGACTGTGATGGGAGGGACAGCTGCTCCCAGAAAATCTCTGAAATGTCCTGGGGTCATTCTGCCTTGTCTTAACGAATAGCACCCAGTGGATCCTTACTAATCTCCTTAGCAAATGGTCACTTGGCCACACCCTTGGTGTTCTCTCCAGAGCAACCTTCCTCATTTTTTACAATATGGACAGGATAGGCTGAGCATTTCCAAACCTTTAAGTTGTACGTCTCTTTTGATTAAAAATTCCACCTTTAAAAACTTCTCTCTTTGTGTATTTTAAGAGAAGCAGTCAGAAGAAGCCATGCCACACCTTCAACACTTTGCTTAGAAATCTCTTCGGCCAAACCTCATCACCTGCAAGTTCTACATTTCACAAAACACGAGGACATGAACACAATTTGGCCGATTTCTTTGCCACTTTGTAACAGTGATCTGTTATATCATCTCCATCATCCCTTCCACAAAGCCCCCTTCCACAAAGAATGAGCCAGCCTCGTTGTGGATGAGTACATGCCCCCAGAATCTGTATGTTAAAATCCTAAGCACCAGATGTGTTGGTATTAGGAGGCGGGGTCACTGGAAGATGATCA
The DNA here is from genome assembly GCA_008750895.1 of Mirza zaza. Lineage (NCBI taxonomy): Eukaryota > Metazoa > Chordata > Mammalia > Primates > Cheirogaleidae > Mirza > Mirza zaza. The sequence goes on along the minus strand of VSMD01058039.1, from coordinate 73,493 downwards.
GGTCATGAGGTGGAGCCCTTGTGGATGGGATTAGTGCCCTTATAAGAAAAGACATGAGAATGTCCCCTCTCTCCACTTGCCCCCGTGTGAGGACACAATGAGAAGACAGCTGTCCACAAACCAGGAAGCCAACCCTCACCAAACTCCGACCTGCCAGCACCTTGATCTTGGACTTCCCAACCTCCAGAACTGTGAACAGCAAATGCTTGTCATCCCAGCCACCTTGTCTATGGTATATTTGCTATAGTAACCTAAACGGACTAACACAAGCCCCAAATGTCAAAGGTGTGAGGTCAAGAAACTCGGCTCTAGTGAACCCATAATGGCTGTTACTCAATCAGCTGGCAATGCAGGACTTCAAGTAATGATTGAAAATGTATATCATTAGACTCAGGTCTTAGTTTGCTTGAGATAGGTCCACACGTGTGTATAATATTAAAATCAAACCCAAAATATAATTGCAGAATCATTCAGCAAATATTCACAAAGTGCCAGCTACCTGCCCAAGATTGTCCCAGCTGGGAGGGTGGCGAACACATTCCAAGACCACAGAGCACACACATCTTGGGTGTAAGAGTAGGGAGACTTGGTCCTGTAGTGACAAATGTCCGCCAACTTGCCCTTGGCGATACCGTTCGCTCAGCGTGAGTCATGCCGCCCTGGCTGGGGCGAGGGCTGGGATGGCTAATCCACCTCCTGGGGGCCTAATCACCATAGGCTCGGTTCCCATCTGGGTCGCACCCCAATGCAATCCATGGGAGCCCTCCATCTGCTCAGTCTCCATGCCCAAGGCAGGTGGGGCAGGGTGTGGTGTAGAACACGCTCACAATCTGGCCCCTTCAAGGGGACAAGGCCCAAGAAAACAGGAAGACAGAGGGCCCTGTGGCAGCCCTGGGAACATGTGCTCTGGACAGGGCCAGCCTGCGTGGGCAAGTCCGACCCAGGAGCTGGCGGAGGCCCGGCCCTCAGGGAGTCGGCGAGACAGCCATAGTTCCAGCTGCCTTCCCTGAGGCTTGAAACGTTCCTGCAGTCTGGAGAGGCCCTGGGCTGGGGGCGGCTGCACAGGCCCAGCCCACCCCTCTCCCAGGGCTGCCTCTATGACGCAGCTACCTCGGGGTGGGGGTGGGGGAGCCAGGCTGGGCAGAGGAGGCCACACAGCCTGCCTGGGTGCTGGGTGGAACCCACGCCCGCCGAGCCCTCAGCCTGCCAGACAATGACTTCAGAAAGAACAAACAAGCAGCTCATTAGTTCTTTTAATCAAGAGAAGTATTTATTGAGCCCTACGTGATGCTGAGAGCTCTGCCGAGGTCTGGGATGTGGAGACGAACCCAGTAGACACGTGTCCTACTGCCATGGCTTTGGGCCTGTTACAGTCTGAGAACCACCAGCCAAGACAAGCCCTAATCCCATGAATTATTGATCGTTTACCAGGCCTGCCCTTGCCGTCATCATTTAATTTAATCATCACAGCATCCCTCCAAATCGGACATTATTATCGCCCATGACAAACGAGGAAAGAGAACTTAGGGGGTTAGGAGACCACCCACGCTGGCAGTGGCAGAGCTGGGACTCAAACCCAGGTGTGTCATTGCTTCTGTTACACCCCATATCCCCTTCTGATTCCTTCTGTTATGAGCCTTCTTCCTTTCTTCTTCCACATGGAATCAGTTCCTTTTTGGGGGGAAGGGGACCCCTGAGGACTCAGAGACCATTATCTACTTGGTCTTTATATTTATCTAATCCATCACTTCTATTGTTCACTTTTCCTGCACACTCACTGAACACTTGTGTCGTGCCAAAATCTGCATTCCATCAGGCCCCCTGCTCCTCGGGCACTCACAAGCTATTGGAGAGATGGCTGGTACCCAGGTACCTAGAACACAGGACCATGGTGATGTGTGGCACACCTGGGAGATGCACACAAAGCCATGTGGGCACTCAGGTGGGGAGACGTGTGGGCACACGGGGCAGTCAGTAGGGCTTCAGGGAGGAGGCGGCCTGCCAGCAGAGACCTAAAGGGTGGTTAAGTTGTATATGCTGGAAGGGACATTAATGGCCCCTAAAGCTGGGCTTTGTGGTCACAGGACCTGGAGGAGCAGGACAGTAGGCAAACTGCCTCACCTCTCTGACTCTCACTAGCCTCATCCGTGGAATGGAGCCGCCAGTACCCGCAACTGTTAGCGTAGTCACGGCACCTGCTTCTGCATCAGGAACACCTGTGCTCGTTAAGGTTGGCCGGTCATTTTCCAGTCTTGTGGAAGTCCCGTGTTGGAGTAAGCCATGTCTCTTTGCCCAACCTGGAGACCTAAAGGTATAGACCTGTATATGGGGACAGTGAGACAATGGCCAAGTGAATTGAGAAAGGTGTTAGAGAAGTAGGCTGGAGGGATAGGGAGCAATTCACCGAGAGCCCTGACCTCCCAGTCAGGACAGAGCAAACGTCTCCACACTTGTAGGACACTGGATCCTCCACTGGAAACTTGCCAGCCCAAGGAAGGGCGTGTTGGGAGCAGACGGGGCACGGTGCATTCCCAGGTGTTTACTGCAGCCTAGTGGCATGCTGTCACAGGGACACTAATTGATATGCAGGATCTGGGCTCCCTGGCTGGCCCGCTCAGCACTCCACTCCCTGCCCACACCTGCCTCGCCCTCTGGCCTTGCCAAGTGGATGAGCCCTCTTGCAAGTTTTCTCAGGACTGGCTCAGCCCAGGCTGAGAACAAAGAACCAAGGCTCACAACCAGGTGAAACTCTTCTGCCCAAATCCACACCGTCATTTCCCTGCCAGATACTTACTATGCACAAACAGGTCTACTTGCCACTTGGTAATATAAAGATATTAGGGAGTCCAACCACCAACCCCCGCCATCTGACCGTCCATGCTGCTCGTGCAGACAGACCTGGAAACAATATTCATCTCAGCCCTCAAGCGAATGAAGCCTATGCCCCAGGGCTGTGGTTTTCAGGCTGGGGCCACGGCCTGTTTTTGTAAATAAAACTTTATTGATATATAGTCACTCTCATTCATGTATATATTGTCCAAGTCTGTTTTTTGGGATACAGTGGCAAAGTTGAGTAGTTGCCATGGAGTCTGCATGGCCTACAAATCCTAAAATATTTAGTGTCAGATCCTTTAAAGAGAAAGTTGGCTGATCTTTCCCTGGAAGTATATCAGATTGTATCCTTTTAAAAATCTATCCATTAATTAATTCATTCAGTTATGTTACTAGTCTGTTTCCCACCAGACCACAAGCAATTTGAAAGAGGAGACTATCTTGTCTTTGTATCCTCAGTGTCAAGCACAGCGCCTAAGTGGTTGGGAAATGTTTGTTGAATGAATGAAGAAACGAATGCACTGAATTGCACAAGTGAATAAATCCTTGTTCTCTGCCACCAGGAAACTTAACAGTCTAGTGGGAAAGACCCACCTGAAAACAACTAAAATAAAAGCTGGTGAGGGTTGCCCTATGCATGGACATATTTCCAAAGGAAAGAGCTCCTGGTTCTGGGGTGGGCGGAAGCTGAGGACGTTAGAACGTAGTCTTGAAGAATACTGAGAGTTTGTGTTTCTGATCCTAAAGTCCATGGGTTTTAGAATCAGGTGATGGAAGCTGAGAGGAGCCTGCATACTCACGGGGCTCTGAGAAGGGAAGTAAATTCACCGACATTTACTGTGCACCCTCTGTGGGCCCAGCCCTGTGCCCGGAGCTGGGGATGTAACAGGAAACTCTCCAGGCCAGAGCCTCAGACCTTGACAAGGTCTTGTGGCAGGTGGGGGCAGCGGGCAGGAGGCCTGACCTCCCCCGTCTCTGGCTGTCCTCTCTGAGCCAGGAGCCATGCTGCCCTGGAAGAGACAGGGGCTACAGTCCCATCCCCGCCTTGTGCAGCGAGCAGGGCCGTGGGGCTCGGTGGGGAAGGGAAAGACGCAGGCTCCACCTTCACACCCGGCCGTGTCTGCGGCTGGAGCTCACCTAGCCATGCCTCTCTGTCTTCAGGCGGGAAGGAGGACGATGCCCCCAGCTCCTGAGTTTCCTAGGAAGATCAAGTCGGCTGATGCCTGCAAGGCCCTTGGTGCCCGGAAGCACTCAGAAGGAGTCTTCCTCAAACAAGATGTGTGATGTCAAGTTCACTGCTGCAAAATGGCAGGCTGGCTTCTTTGCCTGACCCAATTCTATCGTCCTGCATGGGCAAGATTTTTCATTCCCAAAGGCCTCCTCCTTTTGGCTGGCGAGGTGCAAACGCGGTCACCTAAGGCACCGTGGGTGACAAACCTTCCCGTGTGCCTGCCAACTGCCCTGCACCAGAGCCAGGAGGGGAAAGCTTCCTGCATTGCAGCATGAGGCGATCTTATCTTCTGGCACATCCCTGGTGCGACTTCACCTGCACGCACACCACACCTCCACCAATAAACTGGCTGTGCTGCTTGCAAAAGGCCCTTTAAAAAAAAGAAAAGCTTTTCTCTGTCTTTCTTTTCCTAATGGAAGCATATACAGTGACAATCGCATTCTGCTGGAATAAAACTGCACCTGCAGCAGAAGCTGAGGCCATAGCTCCTATTTTAATGAACAGACACCCCGAATAACAATTCTCCAAGCCCTCCTGTCATCTCTCCCTTCTTGCTCCCTGCACTTCCTCCTTTCTTTTTTCCCCTTACTCATTCCTTTTCCCCCATTCCCATCCTTCCCCCCGTCTCAGCACAGAACTTGTAGGGGAACAAAAATTACAAGGTGGCAGGTACTGCAATTGCCATGAATATCTAGTGCCATATATCTTGTCAAAAAATCAGTGCGCACGTTAAAAAAGAAAAAAGCAAAACTCAGGTCTCAGAAGAATGTGCGGCTCTCCCATATTCTCATTCGATTTTTTTTTCCATTTAAATTTCACTATATTTCTTTTTTTAACCTCTCTTGCAGGACTTTCTATATAGGACAACACACACACACACTCACATACACACACACACCTCACTCCCTCACTTCTGTCACTTAAAGTATGAAGACACTAGCAAAGAAAAGCCTATATTCAGCTGTTCCTTGTTAGAATGCTTTTTGCCTCTGTGATGAAAGAAGTGGCTTTCGAAGAAAGTCAAGGCACTGATGAAGACGAAGGAACATTACGACTGGCCATCTGTTCTGTTAATTAAGTCTCGTGCACATCGAGTTGTACGCTCTTACGTAACTAATTGCTAAGGGAGATGTATGTTTGTAGTCTCTACTATGAGTGCTTTTACATGTTTGAGAAATAAAAATAAGAGCCGCTCCTAGCCTGGTCCACAGCGGAGAGATAATGAAACGAGCATGGGGGTGCAGGGGAAGGTCTTCCAACACAAAGCAACGTTTGAGCCTCTGAGAACAAAGGTTTCCATCAGATGCCTTTTTTCTTCCAATGGTCCTTGTGCAGTAAAAATAAAGTCCAAACACTATAATTTTACTCGCAGAAAAGTTACAAATACTGTAGGTATCTTTAGAAACAGCTGCAAAAGTAGTTTCACTTCTGACAAGATTGGTGTTAATTACCAGCAAGGACTTCAGTATAATACTATTTAAATCATTTTAAATTATCCCTCTCAAAAATTAATTTTTCATCAAAGATTACACACACAAAAAAAATCATGATATCATCTCTGCAGCTGCGATTTAGTAATAATTTCATCTATTATTACCAATGTCAGTTGGATAAAAGAAAAAAATGGCACCCCACCGTGCCGATTCCAGCACAGGCCATATATAGAAATTTTTAACTATCACTTATAATCGCTTTGATGAGCTTAAACCTCCTCTCAATTAACACCCTAAATGACACCGAGACATCTTAATGGTGGATGTAAGTAAGGGAAAAGACTTTAATCAAAGAATAAAGAGAAAGGTGCCAAGAGACAGGAGGGCTCGCCGCACACCTCTCCGCGTCCGATCCCACTGAAGTCCTTTGTCACGTTCGGACCCTTTTGTCATTCCAGCATCCGGAGGAAAACTACACGGCTGCACCAGCAGGTCTCTCCATCTTTGGAGATATAAAGGCCTTTGCTAGGGCCCCCTAGCAGGACATCCAGACTCGAGGCTGGAGAGTCTGGAGTGTTGTCACTTGAACAAGCTCAATAAAGGAGAAAAGGAAAAGGGAGAACATTGTTCTCTGAAGACTTGCCTTCTGGGACATCCCAGGGTAGCAGCTTTGGGGATCCGAGCCGCTCCCATGGAGGCACCCCAACTCACTCCCGGCGGGGCCGGAGAGCGAAACGAGCCCCGCTGGACACGTCTGAGTCTCGCAAACTCACGCAGCCCGAGGGGATGTTACAGGAGGACATTTCTCAGGCCGTTATTTTTATCGTGCGCTGCTGTTCAGGGGCTTCGGGAGAACTGGGAATAAAATGAAATAAAATCAAATCCGAATGAAAACTGACCAGCATGCTTTACTCTCTTTGAATCCTGTTTGCGGTATCCATGGTGATTTTTGTTCCCAATTAAGATGTCCTAATGAACATGTGTCAGTGCCCATGCTTCACTCCCAGGAAGCAAACCGGGCAATTAATGGCCCTGCAGGGGCCCTGATATCTTGAGCCATATATAGGTATTGGGTCAAAAAAGCAAACGTTGGCAAAGTCTTGAAAACTGTATTTATAAAATTAAGTGGAAGAAACCTGACTTTCGGATCTGGCTTAGCTCGTTCTACCCCTAAGCTACCTTAGCCCCCAAAGACAGGAAGAGCCTCCTGTTGTTGCCAGACAGGTGCTAGGGTCTGGGAGAGAGACAGGTGCATAAGCTACATTTTCACTGGCAAAAATCGACAGCTTCCTCCCTGTGGGTACCAAGGTCCCACAACTTGTGCAGTGCCCAGCGCCACCATCCAGTCGGGGCCACACTCGACATCAGAAGTCCACAAATGATCCACCACGGCATTTTTTTTATCATCCAGGATTTGGAGATGAGAAATCAAGGATCTGAAAGCCTGAGAAATTTCCGGAGAGTCACACAGGCATAGAGTAGAGGAGCGAGGATTTGAAACCAGGCCCCATCACGGTGGGCAAATCAGAGAATAATAACAGTCTCTTTTCCTAAAATAAAGACATTTGGGCTGTTTTTACCTTTTGCCGGTTACCCGGACATTTTCCCTAATCCCCTTTCTTCCTGTCACCCCAGTAGACTTCAAAGTATTATACCACATTGTGTAGAGTTTTAACTCTTTATTATCTGGTAGAATATCATTTTACTTCATTCCTTTGGGATATTGCTTTAAACACACACAATCACACATGTGTACATGTGTGCAAAATGGCACAATAAAGTATATTAATTTACATACTCATCTGTAATATCTGTATTTCTCTAAACATCCTCGTCTGGTATCCGTCTTTCAAAAATGTTTCCAAAAAGGTTGTGTTTGTGTGGTAAACCTTCTGAGCCCTTACTTGCTTGAGAATATTATTATATCACCCTCATATTATAAGACAGTTTAGGTGAATATAAAATTATAAATTAAAAGTTATTTTTATTCAACACTTTGAAAATCATTCTCTACTTCATTCTGCATTCAATGTTGCTATCGAGAAATAAGATTTTAATCTGAATGTTATTTCTGTTTGGGTGATCTGTACTTTCTCTCTGAGAGCTTATTGCTTTTTTTTCCCTTTTTCTCTGTTGTTAAATATAATTATGTTGTCTGATTTTTTTCTCTTATATATTCTATTTGGCATTCCATAAGAACTTTTGGAGTGAATCTTTTGTCTTTCTTTTATTCTGTCATTATTTGTTTTGCGAATATTTCTTCTATTTTTTCTCTCCTATGATTTTCTGTTATATTTGTATCCACAGGTGTGCTTCTAGCCTCTGTTTATTTTAACTTCTCTTTTATACTTTTTCAACTCTTTATACTTGCTTCCTGCCTTCTCAGGGAATTCTTCAAACTGATCTTCCAGCTCGCTAATTTATTCTTAAGCTAGAACTGTGTTTTTTACTTCACTTACTGAATTCTTTATATCCAGTATTATATATTTTATATCTAATTTTTCCATGCGATTCTGCTTCCTCGCTGTTTATTTCTGCATCCTTGTCCTGATATCTAGCATGTGAAGGCTGGTGTCTCTTTTACTGTCCTCCTCGGGCCCCAGCTTCTCTCCTCCCCCAGAGTTGAAGGAGGGAGACACGTGTCCCAGGACAACAGGACAAAGAGCTCCAACACCAGACCCAGGCTCAGCCACCCCATGTACTTCGTGACCCTAAATCCCAGCGGAGCTTTCTGTCCATGTAGCCAGGCCTGGCTCTTCCCAAAGAGGCTGTCTCCCTCCTTCCATCCGTTGAGAATAGGGAGGGAGTGAAATTGGAAACATTCAGTCGCGAGGCTCTGAGCCTGCACTGTTGGTGTCGTGTCTGCACCTCGAACTCGCCCGCAGGGGTGACATTTCCTCACTGACCCCAATGCTACAGGGTTCACTGTCATTTTTCTGCCTCAAAGAGGTCAAAGGATTAGCAGAGATATGCCAAGGGAAATGTGGAAAAAAGCACAGGTAACATACACAAGCTCCCTTCTGATATCCACCCCACTAAAAGTGGCATGCAGGCATCCCCTGGGCCATACCAGGTCATAACTGCCCTCAGTCTCCCCAGACTTTCTAGTCATGCCTATGTGACTTATTCAGGTCCATTCACTTGTTTTTTAATTGTATGTCCTCTCCGGTGTCCGGCTCTCGGGGAAAGGCCAGCGTCCCATGCTAACCCTGCTACCAGACCAGCAGAAACAAGACAAAGGTGTATGACTGTCAGAGGTAGTGTGCACAAGGAAAAGCAAGCCAGACAAAGAAAAGCACACGAACAAAACCACTGAGCCCAAACCATGTTAGGAGTAGAATACAACAAAGGAAGTTTCTTTTTCTTGTCATCGGTTTGTGTTAATTGATCTGGAAAATAGTAGAACCCACTGGCGAATTGGGGAATTGGGAACAGAGGGAACGTGGAAGAACACAAGTCCCTGAGCTAAGGATTTGATGAACAAGCAGTTTTTCTTAAAAGTGGAGGGAGTTTGGCGTGAGAAATCCCTTAGGTTCCTGTCGCATGGTGATAAATACTTTCACATGATCTCACCAATTGAGTTGTTGCGTTAGAAAGTGGGAACTGCCACATCCACACTCTTGCAGCCAACATCAACGCTCACCTTGCTCAGCTTTGACTAGCTTTCATTTATCTTTATTTTGAATCTCCTGTCCCTGGGGCTGGATCTGTACCTGTGTCCCCAGATGGCTAGTGTAAGAGTGGCTTCCAGAGGGCAGATGTGGTGAGGGGCGGTGTCGACACACCCCTTGAGTAAACCCTGCTGCTGTTTCCATCTTGCCAAAGGCCCTTGTGTCACCAGTGCGTCCCCACGCCCCCCCCACACAAAAAAAAACTCTTTTCTTTGGCTGGGCCCCTTTCCTCCCAAGGATTAGGACCCCAGGAAAGATTGAGACATGGAGCAAGCCTTGGGCAGAGTAAGCAAGCGCACCACCCAGTATCTCCGCACCGAGTCGTGGGCAGGACGTCTCGCAAATACTCTCTCATTTGACCTCCACAGCACTCTGGGAAATAGGTGTGATTACCCACATTCTACCCAGGCCCAAAGACATCAAGACCCTGGCCCAGGTTCACATAGAAAAAGATGGGCAAGACTCAGAACTGTAGCCCAAAGAGAGGGCCCCACACTGCAGCTTCAAAGTGGAAAGAAGACGGATTTCTATTCGAATTCCCACCCTCCGGGGAAGAGAGGGCTGCATCACAACGCCCCTGAAATGTCACAACATCCGTGAAATGCATGTGCATTTTGCATAGCATAAGAGTTGGAATTTGGAAAGAAAGAAGAAAAGACAAAGAAAACTAGAGCATTTTAAAAGAGAAGGCCAGGGGTCTAATTTGGAATACAAGGTCAGGGAAGCTGAAGGTGGAGCCATGGAGATGAGTTTGGTGGCTGTCCGACCACCTGCCCAACACGGCCACGGCCATCCCCATGCCCCAACCCCACCCACCCCTCCACCTGTGGCTCTGTCAGCAGAACCTGCTTCAGTGACTAATGGTCTACATTCATGAGATGTTTGTCCTTTGTGAATGAAACTGACATTAAAGCTGTGACACTGGAACAATTCAAGGAAAATCCTCTTTCCAGAGAACGGCACCAGTTTGCCATGAGCACGGGAAGCTCTGGACTTTGCGTCCGAAGACGACAGGCTTCAAAGCCCAGTTGCACTTCTGATTCCCAAGTTCCCATTGTCCCCACAGCCGTGAAGAAGGCACAGACGCTGGAAAACGGGGGACTGGGCTTCCTCAGTATCTGCAAGAGCATCTCTTAACCTCCCCGAGCTCCAGTCTGCGCGATGTAAAAGCACCGCACCCTGTTATTGCGGCTGATAAAACAGACCACTCGAGTCTACGCTCCTGCAACCTGCTCGGGGCGGCATGAGACTGACTGCTGTTCTCTTTCCTTCCAAAGTCAGGCAAACCAACTGCGCAGGGCTCCCACCCGGTGGGCCCAGTGGAAACAAAGCCCCCGCTCTCTTACCGGGCCCTGCCGTTCTTCTCCCACCTCTGTGCAGAAGCAGAGCAAGAGGGTCGTGCTGGAGGCCTCCAGGCCTGGAGAGGGGCTGGCCCGGAGCTGCCCGCGGGCGCAGCATCTCAAAGGCCAGCCCGACACCAGCTGGGAAGGGGCTGGCAAGAGCAGGCGGGCGCGGTGGGCTGCGCTCCCAGGTGCTGGAGAGCTCTGCGCGTGAGCGGCGCAATCAAGGCAGGCTCGATTGGCCCACGGCGCGGGAGCCCAGAGCACCCCACTCTCTTCTGAAGTGAAGGGCTCTTACGAAAATGTGAAGTACCGAAATTTGGAAAGGATCGCGGATTTGGACACGAACAGTGCAGAACAATTTAATATTAGGGGAGCTCTTCAACTTTTTTTTTTTTTTAATATAAGCACTTCATGTTGGAAGTGACTCAAATAGTGGCTGTATTCCTGCACTGAACACATGACTGACTTGAAAATGCAATCACCCAACGCTAAGAAATAAATTCCCCAAAGTCCCCAAACTGGGGAGAAATACGGAGAAAAGGCAATCCTCCTTCTTCTGTACACTTGGAATATCTTTGCTTTCCACTCCATCTCCCCAAGCACCGTCTGTTTTTAACCCCAAGCTTAAATGCTGCCTCTCTGATGCCTTTCGGTTCACATTTGCTGGCATGCATTGAGTGACAGCCAGTTCCTCATCCGTCGCTCATTTGATCACCATAAAAACTCTATCGCGTGCATGGTCTTTATCCTCACTTGACCTCTGAGGACACAGGGACTCAGAGGAGCTCAGCTGGCCTGGGAATGTCCAAGAACCTCCATGAACTCGTGAGTTACTTTGATACCCATTCAAGGGGTTCAAGAGAGAGAGAAGGGATCTTCACTTGATGAACCAAAGAAGCATAAACTGTGCTCAACATGGAAGACTTCTAAGCAACCAAGAAGGAAGAGCCGCTGTCCTCAGTGCCTGGAGATGTAATTGAAAGCAATGAGATTTGAATTCACAAAACCCGAGTCCTGACCAGTACGGGCGAGGAGAAGACCGCCTGTCAGAAGCCTTTTCGGTTATGACCACCAGGGCCATTGAGAGTGAGTTTCAGCCCTGGTTTTGAAAACAGGTTTTAGGTTCCCACTATGAGTGAACCAGCAAATGCATCTCCACCTGAACTCTGCGTTGCTATGAAATCCGGTAGCCCTGGACACTCCCTGGACCCTGTGTCTCTGGGCATGCACTGGATCCCCACCTGCAGCCCTGCTCATGAGGCTTCTCTCTGGAAGGACAGACACAGGACAGACACATCTGAAGAAGCAAGGGCATAGGTGCAAGAGCAGTCTCCTCCTCATTTGTGTTGTAGACACAGCCGCTGCCCACACAGGTGTGTCTCAGAGCAACACTCCTGGGAAGAGAGGGTGAGTGACTTACCTGTGCATGGGGAAGTCCCTGGAAGGCAGAGGGCACAGGAGACCGGAAGGGACACTCTTGATGCTCCTGAGGACAGGAGCTCTGAGGCTCAGATCGGGAAAGAGCCTCTAACTCAGGCATAGCCACACCCAACTATATATGTCTCCTGACTTCCAGACCAGGACTTCTCAAACCCCATAACTGGCCTCCTTTGGGGGTATAAGGAATCCTGAAATTCTGAAAGTTCTGTTTTTAAATTTCCGGGGATTTTTCCCAGTTACCACATATTGCCTTTACAGAAATGTTGAAAATAGGATTTCCACCCAGGATTCTGTCCTCTGCCCTCTTCTTCCCCCACTCAGGACCTCTTCCTGGAAGATCCCAGCCATGCTAAAGGCTTGAACTACAGACTCTGGGCTGGACGCTTCTAAATCCATTTCTCTGGGTCAGACCTTTGTGCCCTGGTATCCCAAGGACTGCTGGGCGTCTCCACCTGGATAGGATACCGGAACTTCAAATTCACCATTTCCCTATGTTCTTCCCTCCACCCACACTAAACAAACCAACAAAAGAAACAATTGCCAACATTGGTAAGAAATGTGGCACTTCCAAGAGAGGAACAGGGTGCTGAGTCATTGGACTTGGTTCTCAGATAGAAGTGGAGAAGAAAGGTCTCCTAAATTTAGAGACGTTTAAGTTGAAATCTGCAAGGTGAGAGGAAATTAACCAGAGGAAGAGGGAACATGTTGAGCAGAGGGGACAGCATGAGCTAAGCTCATAAGGCGGGAAAGCTTTTTTCATGCTTCGGGAAACAAAGAAGGACCACGTGCATCTTGAGAGAGGGAGTGGAGCTCAGGGTGAAGACGCAGCAGGAGACCAATCGTGCAGGGGTTTGGGAGTCGGGATGTTATTTTAAGCACAATGACAAGCACGAAATGAAGTATACACATACAGTGAGCAAGCGTCAGAGCCAAGGTGCAGACTAGACATTTGTGTTTCCAGCCTATGTCCTTGCAGGAAAAAGTCTGCATTCCTCCAAACTTTTTCTAGCTGGGGGTTCTTTTTCTGTCCCTGTGACAATCCTTTACACTGTTCCTCGTCTCCTCTTTCTCTCCACTGTCCTCGTGTTTAGAGACTCCTCCACTGGTACAAGCTCAATTCTGTCCCCCCACCCCCCAAATGCATATATGGAAGCCCCAACCCCAATACCTCGGAATATGACCAGATTTGGAGATAGAATCTTTAAAGGGGTAATTGAACTGAGGCCATATGGATGTGACCTAATCCAACATGACTGGTATCCTTATAAAAGGAAGAAATTTGCAGACACGCAGACCCAGGGGTATGGGAACACAGAGGAAGGGCCATGTCAGGACACACGGGAAGGACGGCCACCTGCAAGCCACAGAGAGAAGCCTCAGAATGAACCAATCTTGCTGTCACCTCCAGCTTGCGACTTCCAGCCTTCAGAACTGAGAGAAAATAGGTTTCTGTTGTTTAGGCTACCGGTCTGTGCTATTTTGCTATGGCAGCCCTAGCAGACTACTACAATGCCGCCTTCCTCTATCTTCCTAAACAGTCCCTTCACTCATGGATGCATGCCTGGTTGCCCTTGAAATACGAACTTGCATTTCATCAGATTTGCCTGGCAAGGTGGCATCGTGGAGGAGGCCTCTTCTCCAGTGTTCTCCAGGTCGGTGCCCTGTTTGAGAAGGGTTTATTGCAATTTCCTCAGCATGGACTTAATTGTTTATTGGCATTGCAGCACAGCTAGATAATGCTTGTCTTGGGAACCAAATCTGCCCCGGTCTACACAGATCACCAAGAGAGGGGCAGATCTTGTTTGCAAGAATATCTATATTTCCAACATCCAATGCTCTCGTAGGGCATCTTCAGGAATATAAAAAATAGATCAAGAGATTTATTATTTGGAAGTCAGAGGAGAAGCTGAGGCTGGCAAAACATTGAAGATTTCCTTTATACATACTTTAGAATGTTTGTAAATATTTAACGGAAACACGGAGCAATAAACTCAAATTATTGCCGAGTGCAGAAAAGAACTAGAGGGTAATTTATCAAGGAAGAGGGAGGGATGGATACTGTATTTTACTGGGGCACACACACTCTGACATACTAATGGGGATCATGTCAGTTAAATGTTGACATGTACAGAATCATGGCCCAGTCTAAATGCCTTAGTCATGGCAGGGGGTTAAAAAAGAGAATATTTGAGAATAATGTGAATTAAAAAGGCAAGTTAGTTTAAATTTCTGTTTGGTAGGCCCCCAGGCCTACAAGTCCAATGGGAATACACTCTAGCTAGGGCTTGATGAATGGCCTTAATGAAGTTGGACAACTTGGAATACATGCATAAAATGATTTTAAATATTGATACGATGTCATTGTGTGTCTGAAGATATTGAAATGTTCATTCTCCCAGCAAGACAGGTTCCATCTAATTTATTAAAGGTGGAAATGATTATTTACATTTGAAAATGGAATGTGTGCCCAGATAGAAGCCAGGGCAATAAAATAATTATTGCATTTAGAGAAATAGATATAGTCCATCTTCTGGAAAGAGAAAAATCAAAGCAGGCCCACATGCAAATGCCTTGGAGTTTGTGGCGGCTGTGAACAAAACAATGGTGATTTCCTTTAAGGTTATCGTTTCGGGTTCCTATGGTACAAATGCAAACGGATCTTTTAAGAACAGTTAATGAGGTTTAATCCGCTTGTATGGAGGCGAAGGCGTGATGGAGAGGCCTCCAGTGTGCTGTGGGGGGCGCCCCACTTCCCCACAACGTGTCTATTAGGACATTTCTCTGACACTGCCTGGCGTCTGCGACCCGCTACATTGCTCGCTGACGGAAGGAAGAGGCATGGCGTGATGGCGGAAAGCTGAGCTCTGTTGTGATATGAGAGTTTCTATGGAGAATGCCTCCGGCAGCTGTCTGCCTCGTGTGTTCGACATCAGGGCCGCGTAGCAAGCCTAAGTCGAAGCGTATTAAAGCTAGCAGGCAGTGCAGAGTCAGCTGCAGGTTCCGAAGTGCTAACTAGGCCGAGGAACCAAGGGCGGACCCAAGTATAAAAATAAAATCACCGCAAGCCTATTTCATTTCCTGCCTGTGCATCTTGGCTTGGAGAACTAATTGTACCGTGCAGGATGTGAGGGTTTTGCTCATGGAAAGCCGCACAAGTGCTCGGCTCGCTATCCCATTATTTCCTATTAATCTCCCGTCATTTTTGCTATGGCTGCGCACGCATGACAGGCAGGCCACGCCGAAGCGCCAGCAGCCTCCTTCATCACGGTGCCCATCGCCATGGCCAAGTCCAGCCAGCCAGACTGCAACGGTGCCCAAAGACAGAGACAGGAGCACACAAGAGGGCCAGTGGGAGGATCAACTGATGTCATCCCATGTTTCTTGAGTACCTGGTACAGTCGCAAATACCTGTGTGACCTCGGACAAGTCACTCAACTTCTCTGTGCCCCAGTTTCCTCATATGTACCATGGGAAGGATGAAA
Source organism: Mirza zaza (assembly GCA_008750895.1). Taxonomy (NCBI): domain Eukaryota; kingdom Metazoa; phylum Chordata; class Mammalia; order Primates; family Cheirogaleidae; genus Mirza; species Mirza zaza. The sequence goes on along the minus strand of VSMD01058039.1, from coordinate 58,061 downwards.
GCAACCACATCATGAGAATGTTATAAAGATTCAATAAGCAAGTGTATTAAAAGCCCTAGAACAAGTATCTCGTTTAGCAGATGGTCAATAAATGTTGGCATTACTATTGCTCCTGTAGGTGTTTATTAGACACTGTCCTGGGCACCAAAGTAGACAGATAAAAATAGAGCCCCTGTCCTCCAGAACTCTTAGGAAATAAAAATAAAAGACACTTGAGCGTAATAATCATTATTACCACTAATTGAGCAATGACACCAGGCTTTGTACCGGAGCTCGATATATGCAGTAACACTTGACCTTGTGGGTAGCCCCCTTTGGGTTAGGAATTATCTGTCTTTGCAGAAGAGGTCATTCAGCCTCACAGAAATCCAGTAACTGAAGCTGCAGCAAATGGCAGAGCCAGGAACCCAGTTTTTCTTTCCTCTCTGTGCCTCATTGGGTTTCAGACACCAGGAGAGGGGCCGTGACATGCCTGAGGTCCCTGCTAGCACGTGGCAGAGCTGGTGCTAGGGCTGCCCCCACCCCCACACTTGCCTGTCCGCTGTGCTCTCCTCTTTGGGTCCTGTTACTTGAGGGTCATCTGTGAGCATCCTCAGGAACAAGGAAAAGAGACAACCAGTGGTGAATTTTCTCCCTGGATAGAGCTGGGGGTCTGCACTTTCTTCCTAGTGTGATGAGGGCAGTCGCTCTCGTATGATAACTTTTAATCTCCTTGGCAAGGCCAACTGGACAGGGCTTTCTGCTCATGGTATTACATGCTAACAAAAAACTCACTTTTACTAACTGCACAGCACTCAGAGGGCGACGTCCTCCTTGCATCCTGAGCTGGATAGGGACAGCACAGGATGCAAATCTCATTGACTGTGGCCATGTCTCCCGCCCACCCTGGCCACGGCCAAGCTCTCCCTTCTCAACTCTGATTAGCTTCAAACAGAAAGCTCTCGAAAGCAACTCACTGCGATACCAAAATTACATTGTAGTAGAGAGTGCAGTGAATTCATAAAAAGTACAAAGTAAATGATTAGATACCTCTGATGAGACTGTACATACAGCAAATCGTTTAACACTCATACAGACACGAAGCGGGCACACACACCTAAAATCGTCACCACTTTATAGATAAGGAAACTGAGCCTCTTGTGTGTCTGAGGTCACTCGATTCTGCTGTAGTGAAGCCGGGTTTTCATCAGTCTCTCTAGAGCCAGGGTCTGAGCCCAAGGAACTTCACTTTCTAAGATCCACGGTTTTCAGACGTGAGTCTCAATCCTTTAGCCAAGAGGTAGGGTAATCAGAGTGAGTTACCCCTTCTCTGGACCTCAGGTCCCCTCTGTGCAATTAAGAAGTTGGTCTACCTGTTGCCTACTTGCACTGCCAACTTGAAAATTGCATGACTGTGTGCCTATGCAACTGGCACACAGCAATGCTGTGTATACCAAGGCAAGACGGTTAAGAGGCTGACTCTGAAAGCCAGACAGAACCAAGTCCCCATCCATATGACTTTAGACAAGTCATTTCCCATCTCTAAGCCCAGTAACCTTCTCAGGATAATGGGGATAATATGATTGCCTGTTTCATACAGTTGGGGTGAAGATTAAATGAGATAACACTTAATGCTTTGCAACAATGCTGAGTACAATGAGTTCTCAAGGAAGAGATGCTATTCTAAATAAAATAGTTATTATGACTGGGTGCTCAAAAATAATTCTGGAATGATCATTAAAGGCATAGAGTCTTCAATTCAATTTATGGCTTCTTTAAATAATTAAGTTTTTATATCCTTCTCAAACAGGAGTTGTCCTGCTACTAGATAAAATGCATTTTATACTTACTTTAATTATTTCTGCAATATTTATCTTAAACGTTCATATGTTTATGGTGTGATTCATAGTTTTGTGCTACTTTGTAACACACAAAAGTGCTGCTTCTATTCAAGATGTGAAAACAACTCAACATCTCAGATTTACAACAAAAAAATGTCGTTTCTGGTGCTTTTTTTGATTTTGCAAGCAGAAGCACATACAAATTAGGCTTCATAGTCATTCTTTAATAATTCCAGATACAAATAAAAGAGAAATAGTAGAAAATAAAGAAGGAACAGGAGGGAAAGGATAAGATCTTTTAAAAAGAAAAAAAAAACGGGGGAGAGAGATTTTGGATGGTGTTGCTTTGGGTTGTCTCAGGTGTGCCCAAAAGGGTACATCCTTCTGCAGGTGAAGTATGAGAACTCGTCCCTACAGAGGAGAGAAAGAGAGAGACAAAGAATATTCCGGACAGCTTCTGCTCACAGTTGGCGGTGAAGGCTCCTCCGGTCACCTGCTACCACTTACTGACCATACTCAAACACACGTGGTGGATCCACCCTGGCTTGTGAATCAGGAAGCAATCCTTCAAATGGCCCCTTTCTTCCGTCATCGTCTGCTGAGAATCTATTTCACGCCACACACTGTACTCGGGCTCTCCGGGACATGACAAACACCAGGCCCTCTCGTTGCTTGCTTCAGAACGAGGGAAACGTGTGGCTGTTTTCTCCCTGGCCTTGCACAAACCCTCTGCTCTCTGAAGTTTCCTACTCTGTGATGGAGCTAATAAGATCTGTCTTATAAGACTGTTGAGAGGTCGATCGGAACCCAGATGCAAAGGTCTTTGAACCTTAGAGACGTGCAAAAAAGTGATTTCTCTTTCTCCCATTCTGCTGGCATCACTTTTGACTTTGAAACCACTCATCACGTGCTGTCTTGTATTCTAGCTTAATGGTTTCCTTGCTTGTAGCTTAGACTAGACTCTGACTTCTCGAGGACCATGTGGAAGTCATTAGACCTGCTTCCCAGATACTGCTGGCTTTCCCCTGTCCTAGCACCTTGCAGAACTGCACTTCCTCGCCTCTTTGGCTGCGAGCGGGGCAGAGTGACAAGTTCCAGCCCTTAACGTGAGTGGAAATCACGCGTGTCCCATTCGATTACTGGGGCCAGATCCTCTAGAGCTCTTTCCCACTGAAACCACAACTGGAGATAATGGTAGTTGCCCCTCAAACGGGTTCCATGGCTAGGAGATGTGGAGCCAGCCCTCATGACGATAAGAAACAAGCCTCTGGTTCCATACAATACTGAGATCCAGGGGATGTTTGTTACAGCATTGGTCAGGAGCATAACCTTACTCACCCTGACTAACACTAAATGCGATATATTAACCATGTCAATCCGTCTAGCTTAGGCCATGTGCAAAGTAACAATAAAGGGTTTCCAACTGGCTGAGGGGAAAGCAGGAAGGCACATGACTGGAACTTCAGGATTTAGAATGTGAGTCTAAGAAACTTCCAGATGCCAAAATATCAACGCAAATAGGAAAACTTAAACCAGACAGAAAGATGATGATCCTACCAAGTTCCAGACACCGCACTGAGTGTTGGAGACACAGGGAAGGGGAAGACATCATCCTTTAGGAAGGAAAATCAAACTGGGGAGTAAGTCAGAGTGGCAGAATGATCCCTGGGAATGTGTAAGGCAGCAACAGAGAAAAATACATCCAGGAGTTGAGAAGACAAAATTCCTATCGAAGCGGTATTGGATCTGTTCCTACCGGACTGGCTGTCACTGCCACACGTGACTGCTCTGAGCTGGCAGACAATCATCCCAGCTGAGGGGCAGTTCGCTGAAAGGTTATGATGATAATATTCTCCTTCATGCGTCAGACTGACACCACCAGCCCGTCCATCAGGAGAAAGTGCTTTCAAATTATGTTTCCAGTGTTAGGACAGGAGCTAGGTGAGGGATCACGTGCTCTCGGTCTGACACCCCGGTTACCAAAGGCACGACTGTACTAATCTCTGTTTGTATAGCCTACAGAGAAGGCACTCGCATTTCCTCTGCCCCAGGCCTCACAGACACGGCCCTGAAAAAGGTGGGCATTGGAGTCCAGGAGAGGGGACTGATTAGCTAATAAAGAGCTTGGGCTCCAGAACCAAGGTCCCCGGTTTCAACACTTGGTCATCTCCTACTGGCTGTGTGACTTGGGCTAGTCACTTGGCCTTGGGGCGCCTCTGTTTCCTTGTATAACAAATGGCAATACAAATGGCCACTAAGAGAGATGCCATGAAGATTTAACAACTCAATGCATGGAGGACACTCGGACAATATTCAGCATGTAGTTAAATGCTCAAGATGTTAACTGCTAGTATTGCTGCTGTTAGTATTGCTGCACTTATTATTACTATTAATGTCATCATGACTTCTTCAGGTTATTCAGCTGATAAGCTAGAGGGAGGGGGTTTTGACCACACTGTCTCCTGGTGGGCCCTGAGATGCAAGTTGTGGCCATGGTTACCTAGCCATTGAAGATACTCAGAGGCAGAACAAAACCTGCATTCTCTGGCCCCCTGTCCCCCACCTGAGCCAACCTCCCACTCTCTAGCGACTTCTCCCTGGGCCGGGGCTTCCCCGTCAGGCCTTGCAATTCTAAGGCAGCTGTGTCCCAACCAACCTCTGCGTCTCCCCAAGCTCCCCTAGCCCTAATTAGTCCAAAGCGAATCATCTGGATAAGTCGAATATCAAACTCATCAGGAAACTCTCACGCTGATTGTGGGCTCTAAGAGCGGCCACGGCGGCTCGATTTCTTTTCGGGAACCTCATTGATTATATGCAGCAGCTGATGAAATATCGAGGGACAGGAGTTGTTTGGGGTGTTCTTTTTCTTTTTCTTTTTTTTCCCCTCTCTCACTCTTTAAGTGATTACGAGTAAATGAAAGAAAAACTACCTGCTGCATGTCATACACAACATAACGTTCCTTCCATGCTATCTGTCACAGGGTAAGAGGCTGACATTTGAAACCAAGAAACCTCACAGATTGGTGAGAGACTGGGAGAGGCTTCCTGAAGAGCAAGCTGTTAAAGTGGGGGTTGGGGGGGGTGTACACGCAGCACATATCACTCCAATTTACAAATTGCCAAAGAATCAAAAGTTTGCTGAGGAAAGTTGGAAACTTTCCCCATTAACTTACCTTATACGCCATTTTCCTATTGATATAAAAAAAAAAGCCGCTTCATTGATCACGTCCTAGTGATTGGACTGGGGGATTTACACTCGGCGCGAACCATTGATTGTAATGACAATTCCTATTGAGTGAAAGAGGTGTTCGGCTCTGATTAGGGTCCCACCAGATGAGCAGGTATCCACTTTCAATCATCTACAAATCAAGGTGCAGTTGCCACCCTCTAAAAAGTACCCCCTAATCACTTTTCGATGGAGTTCCAAACTTTCCAAGGAGCCTTTCAAAGTCAAGGCAACAGTAAGATGCAAGGTTGGAATCCCTTTCTTTCATGGTGACCCCTTGGCCTAGGAATGTTCCTCTGCTTTGTCTCCTGGAGACTTCCTAACAGGGCCCAGGTCCCAGCAGGCGTGGAGGAATCAGACTCATTTGAATATAGGAGTCAGGAGAGACTGGGATGTCGTCTAGGCAGGCTAGACCATGGGCTCCCATTAAGTGGCTTTGATTACACTTATCCTTTCAACAGTGGCCCATTCTTTCTTTCAATAACTGCTGTATATCAAGCAATGTACCCATGACCAAGACAGCTGTGAAGTCTCGGTTTACATACATTGCAGAGGGAAAGGTGGGGGGAGAGACAGCAAGGAAGCAAGCAGATCAATGAGAAGATATTCCAAATACTAGTAAGTGTAGTAAAACATAATGAAATCGCGTTATGGGCCAGAGAAGCACGTGGCAATATTTTAGGCTGAGTTACGTAAAAGTAGAGATTCTGTTGACCTCGAAGATCCCAGATTTTTCAACTTCATCCTTCGGCCCGCTCAGCCCTAAGGCCACATTGCTTTGTGCTAAAGGACGGTAACAATTTTTTTTAGATCAGTGTAAGAAAAAGATGAATGAACAGGCTGGGGCCAGCGGATCAGGACAAGAGGAAAAAGAATGGTGAGCTGTCCCTGGCTTGAGGTTCCATGTTCATGTTCCTTCCTTTTCAGCATGAATGCATTCTCATCTTCTACATTTGAGTTGTTTTAAAATTGCCCTCTATGTCTCTGTAACAAAGATTTTTCCTTCTTACTATGCCAAAGATAACCTTCACCAATAAAAGGAATGTAGTAGGCCCTGAATGGCCCATGGTGATTGGTGGCAACATGATATGTTAAGAAGGTGAGTTATGTTACTATACAGTGGTCTTCACCCATCAGACTTTAGAATCATATCAAAGGCACCTGACTCTGAGTGAAGAGGCGCTGCTTTTAGTCCCAGCTGCATGGCCAACATCACAGTATGATATGTAGGGGAAGAAAAAAAACATTAATTTTTGTTGGGGCACACCTATATTCAAATCATACACTGCCCCTAGCTAGTGGCATCGTGGCATTAGACACCTTATCTCTCAGACTTCCATTTTCTCATCTGTCAAATCAAAACAATTACACTCCTGCTGTGGGTCACTGTGAAGATTGGAAATATTACATGTAGGGCCTCGCTTGAGACAGAGGCTTCACCCACAGAAGCTAGCTTTTTTGCTAATTACTTGGGCAAGTCTTTTCACCTCTCTGTGTCCTGATCTCTTCTTGGGGAAACTAGTAGGACTCAGAGCAGTTGAAATAGATAATATTATCTTTTAAGCTTAAAGTTTGCTAGTGTATAGAAACTCCATTTCCTTGGCTTCTTTCACATTTTATTATTCTCTGCTTCTAAATTCCCTTGCTCTCATCTGCACGCTACGTTCACAAGCCTCCCCGTGTGCCAGCCCTTTCAGTTAAGGTAATTTGGAGACCCAATGAGCCAGGTTATTAATTCATGAACTCGTGTTTAATGAGCACCTTCTGGACCGCAGGTACTATGGAGGCTTCTAAGGACATGGGGGTGGAGTAAAGTGATACGAAGGTGACTGCACTTCGAGCCCAGCTGTCCAGAAGTGACCTCTTGAATAGGAGAAATGACATCCGTATAAAGATTACTCTATAGCTGCAGTCTCCAACCCCCAGGCTATGGACTGGTACCAGCCCGTGGCCTGTTAGGAGCTAGGCTGCACAGCAGGAGGGGAGTGGTGAAGCTTCATCTGTATTTACAGCCGATTCCCATCTCGCGCATCACCTGAGCTCCACCTCCTGTCACATCAGCAGCAGCGTTAGACTCTCACAGGAGCACGAACCCTACCGTAAACTGCACATGCGAGGGATCTAGGCTGCAGCTCCTTATGAGAATCCAATGCCTGGTGATCTGACATGGAGCTGAGGCGGTGATGCTAGCGCTGGGAGCAGCTGCAAACACAGATCATCATCAGCAGAGAGGTCTGACTGCACAGTACACGCAATGTGCTTGAATCATCCTGGAACCAGCCTCCCTACCCCCAACTGCCAGTCCCCCAGTCCATGGAAAAATTGTCTTCCATGAAACTGGTCCCTGGTGCCAAAAAGGTTGGGGACCACTGCTCTATAGGATGATGTGCTAAGGGTCATGAGAGTAAAGGGACAAAATCTGGGGCAGGGGGACTAACGGAGATCACCCTCCACTGTGGCATCACAAGATGCTTTGGGGCATTGGCCCAGCCCCTAAGGCTCAGGAGGATTTGAAGATGTGGAGGGGAGGGGGAAGGCAGCCGGGGGCAGGGACAGCAGGAGCACATGTCTAGAGGTAGGAAAGCTTGAGACTTGAGAGGGCTCCGGTGAAGCAGGAAGGAAGAGTAGGCCCCAGGGCTGGAAGGGAATGTGGGAGTCCAGCTGCAGAGAGCCCTGGGTGCCAGGTGAGGAGCTCGGCTGCTTGGCAGCCAGAGAGAGCTGACCCCGTGCAAGTTAGGGAATTTCAGGGCTGCCTTTGAGCTAATTTCTGGAATCCTCCGTGTCTGCTTCTAAAAGGGGGGTAAGACTGGATTTTATCTCATAGGCTGGGGCTGAGGATTTAATGAGATGATGCAAATAAAGACCTAGCCCAGTTCCAGGCAAACTCCCATTACTGGGGCGTGTGCTGGAACCCCCAAGAAAGCTCACCTGGTGGGATGTCAGCTCCGAGCTGCGGACAAGCATCCCTGCAGGGCAAGTCTGGCAGAGAACAAGGCCAGTGCAGAGGGAAGTAAGCAGGCAGAGGGAGGGGAAGCACATTCTGAATATTATCTCTTGGGCATCAGGTTCCAACTGTACCTGAAGTCAGAGACCCTTAGACTTTTCAGTTTTAAGAGTCACTAATTCTCTCTTTTACTTAAGCCAATTTCAATTGGCTTTCTGCTGCTTACTACTGAAAGTCTTAAATAATATAGAAATGCCATCATTCTTCTGATCTTGGATCTTGAGCCCAGCTTACTCACAAGAATTTATTCCCATAAACGTGTACAGGAGGAACCAGTGAAAAATCTGAGCTGAGATCATGAAGTTTGGAGGCGGGGCTGCATTGTGATTTTTGCAGGCCTGAGGGACTTTTGCCTTTGTTTGCCCTCCCTCCGTAAATACATATATATATAAAATTGTATTTTATAGCTTTTGTCTTTGTTTGCCCTTCCTCCACAAATATATATTATATTAATATTTTATAGTAATAGCTGTGTTGGTATAGAAATGCAAATAATGCATGGTGGATTCATCACTGCACATTTGTTATTATTATATTTCCATCTTTCTTCTGATTATCAAGAAAATTAAAATTTAAACATATTTATTGGCCCCTCCGAGTACTCTGTACCCCCCGCATTGCCCTACCGGTGCCTGGAGGGTACCAGCTCTGTTAGGCGACTCCTGGTGGCCCATCTCTGGAGGACTGAGTCAGGGCAAGTCCAAGCCCAGCCACCTTTATCGTCCCCCACGGCTATAATCCATCTGTGTGACCATCGCTCACTCCCGAGTGCAAGTGTCTTAGTTCTATACCTAACGTCGTCTTCCACTCTTTGCCCTACAACCAGCACACCTGGCTTAATGCGCCCAACTCTGCTATTACCGATCGGTGTGACCCTTGCTCCTGTCCAGACCCCTTCTCTGTCAGAGCCTCACTCGCATCGCCTCTGAAATGAAAAGACTCAGCTAAACCATCTCTGACACCTTTTCCCACTGCCCAACGCCTTAAACATCCCCTCCTTTTGCATTCCTGTTTGCGTCTCGGCCAGATACACGCTTGACGCCCTTTCCCCCACCGCCGCCCCCATTCACGGCACGCTTGTCTACGCCGCCCTTAAAAATTTACAAGTAACCAGAGAGTAAACTAAAAAGCGAGAAAGGAAGGACAGAATAAAAATGCAGAGAAGAGTAACATTAAAACTGGGACCCTTCCCGTGCATTTCGTCTAACCTTCCTTCCACAGCTCCCACCTCGTTTATCGAATTTGGATTCTAATTCCCCCGGGGGCGAGCACGCTATCTGCAATTTCCAAAGTGCCTTCTAAATAATCAGTAATCAAGAAATGCAAGTGATCATAATCTCCCACATACTCGTTGAGGGTCACTCTGAGATGGGGGTGGCAGAGGCTCCCGTCTGAAAGTGCCCCTGCTCTTTGCTCAAACGCTTCACTCCATGCGCCGGGGTTACCATGGAAGCCCGCCCCTGCATATCACCATTATTATTATTTTGTGTTTCCCTAATACTTTCATTGAAACATAATCATGTTATGAATATTAACTTTTATAGGCTGCATTTGTAACTGCTTATGTGTAAAGAAGCAGCACTTTCTGAAATCAAAATGACACTAATAATTTAGTCAATTTACTTTTTCTCATCTCTGTGTTTACAGTCGTGTTATTTTGTTACTGCACGATCTGAATTTTGATATAGTCATCCTGGTAATAAGCCTTTTTGTTCTTCATATTTAAAGATTCATTTGTCACCCGGAACAGAATGGCTTTAAATGCATTCATTCAATAAATATGTGTTTGAGTACCTACTAGGTGCTAGATTCCAAGTAGGTACGCAGGTCAGATGCTGCTTTTAAAGAACTGTACAGAGGGACAGTGGGGGAGACAAACTTATAAGCCACAGATCCGCAAATTAGAAATCAAGTGACACACGTAGCAATAGAATCACGCTGAGAGCATTTTGGGTGCTTCAGGTGGGGACACCTAATCAATTCTGGGGTTCAGGGAGTGTTTTCTGAGTTTTAAAGTTTGAGGACAGTGGGGCTAGGAAAGAAAAATTAAATGAATGCAAAAATACATAGGTTGTCCGGTGTTTATCAAGATGTAGAAAACCTTCATACTCTTTGGGGTGGCCATTATTTAAAAAATAAACACACAAAACAGAAACTGACCAAGTGTTGGCAAAGGTGTGGAGAACTCAGATCTCCGCCACTGCATTACTGGTGCAGTCTGCGTGTGCAGTATGGTAGCTCCTCAAAAAATTAAACATAGAATTACCATATGATCCAGCACTTCCACTTCTGGGTATATCATCCAAAAAAAAAAATTGAAAGCAGGGACTCAAACAGATATTTGTACACTCGTGTTCATAGAAGCATTATTCACAATAGACAAAAGGTGGAAGCAGCCCAAGTGTTCACCAACGGATAAACTGATAACGTGCAGTGTATACACACATGATGAGATATTGTTTGGCCTTAAAAAGAAAGGCAGTCCCGACACACACTACGACATGGATGAACCTCGAGGATGTTATGCTAAGTGAAATAAGCCAGTCAAAAATGGACAAATACTGTATGATCCCACTTATCCGTGGTACCTAGAGGAGTCAGTTTCATAAAGACAAAGTAGATGGCGACCGCCAGGGGCTGGGGAGAGGGGGAATTGGGAGCTGGCGTTTAATGGAGACAAAGTTCTGTTTGGGTTGATGAAACACTTCCGGAGATGGATGATGGTGATGTTTGCCCAACAATTGCAACGTACTTAAATGCCACCGAACTGTATTCTTAAAAACAGTAACTTCTACATTATGTGCATATTACTGCAATGAGAATAGTGACAATGAAAGACGCAGAGTCTCACACCACCCCTCTCCAATTCCGAATTGTGTTCGGCTGGGTATCCAAGTACAGTCCGACTTCCCGCCCGTTTTCTAAAATGTCGTCTTCCTGGGAGCTGCTGCTGTTTGTATGTCAGCTTTATTTGTAAATACAATTAAAAATCCAACCACAAAACACCATCATCTGAGGGTAAATGTTCTCGGGCTCTGAAACTCAGTGCTGTCATTCCCATTAACGGTAATGAGAGTCCTATGGCTAAACCTCTGCGCATAGTGCTCAAAATTTACCCCCTAGAGTTTGCAGATGGAAATAAAAAAAAAGATTATCTTATGTACAAATAGAAAACAGAAAATAAAGCCAGAATGGCATTCTGACCATGGAGATACAACGGGAGCGATTAGCAGGCAATCTGGTGAGGGTTGTTTCAGAGGGAATCCTAAGGAGGGCTCATGCCAGAAAGACGTCACCCAGTCCTGGCCCCCAGAGCCTTTGTACGGTTCAGAGCAATCAGGGTTAGTAGTGGCCAACGCCAGGATCTTAAGCTGAGACTCTGATATCAAAATCTATTTTTAACATGGCATCTCCTCCTGAGATTGATGGAAAAAAGATAAGACCTATACTTCCCGTGCCATCCAAAAGTTCTGAAAATTTTGTTTCAGTGAATTTCTAATGGAGGTTTTTAAGAGTCCTGGTGCATTCTCATAATTAAAGACTTCAAGATTTTAATTCCCTCTTCACTTTGTCTGAATTTCCCCTGGAGCCTTTGTCATGTTCTACGTTGTTAGGAAATGCAATCAAATTAGCATAAGGAAAAGGGGTTTTATTGGGAGTCAGTTATCTCTCTCTCTCTCTCTCTCTCATCTCTAGATCTCTATTCCTAACTCTTGCTCTAGCTCTGGTGAGCGAGACTTTGTGGGCTCTCTCACCCTCAGCCCCCTCTATACAGCTTCATTTTCCAGCCTCTACCTACAGATAATGTACTAGCTTCCTCTGCTTCCTGGTCACCATTTAGCTGGACAAAATGGCCTCCATTCAATATGGCTCCCATTTCCAGTGACACGACTACCCAACTAGGTACATCTCTGTGACTTAAATTCTCCGGAAAGAGAACCCATAGGTCACCACCTTGCTGGTGGATTGAGTGCTTTCTAGCTAAGTTCTAGCCCTTTCTTGAACAAGTCATGGCCATCGTTGGGGAGAAGAGAGAAATTATATGGCCTGCCACCCACACTTGAGAAATTGAGAGCTGGAGCAATTCTCTGTGGAGGGCCTGTGAGTGCAGTAGGCAACCCAATCGAACAGCCAAAACAACTAGATTTGTTTTAGAGCAGTAGTTCGCAAAAGGCAGTCTATGATCAGGATGCTGCCAAGGTGTCTACAAGGTCAAAATTATTCCCACAGTAGTAGTAAGACATTGTGTGCCTCTTTCCACTCTATTGGCATTTGTACTGATGGTGCAAAAACTATGGATGGCAAAACTGCTGGTATCTAAGCATGAATCAAAACAGTAGCATAAACTCTTCTGGTAGTCATTGCATTCTTCCCTGTACTTCTTGCAATTTTCTGTATAAGGAAAAAGGAGAAGTACACATAGACCACTTCTGTTGCACAACGAAGTATGATGGTTGTCTTGAGGAAAACACATGTGCGATTGATGGCTTGAGTTGCAAGTTGAACTGGCCACTTGTTTCATGCAATAGTATTTTTACTTAAAAAAAAATTGACAGAAAAATTATGGCTATTCAGACTTGAGTATTTAATAGACATTTTCCCTCGAAATTGGATAAAATGAGCCTATCATTTCCAAGGAATCAACTGACAATATCAGGATTCAACTTAAAATATTTAAACTTTAGAAAATGTCTGTGTACCACTGTGTGTGTGACAGAGACCCAATACTTAACAATATTTTTTGATGAGGTTGCTGGTATATCATCGGCGTGGTGTTTAAAATATTTCACAATTAAATGTATCAATATTTGGAAGATTTGCATGATTCAGTGAACTAATATATTTATATTCCAAAAGACCAATGATGAGGTTACAAAATCACATGTGAGTTTAGTCCACCATCAATTCCTTTCAAAGTTCAATATGGACAATGGATTTTAATACAATAAAATAAAAAAGCTCATTAATATGTTTTCAGATTTCACATTACAACTAACCCTTAAGTACTACTCCTTGCTAAATTTTGTTGTAGTATCAAAGAAAAATATTCATTTTTTATCTGAAAAGACTATTAAGCTACCTTTTGCTTTTCCAACTACACACCTGTCAAAGGCCAGGTTTTCTTCATATACCTCCAACAAAATAACATATCACAGCAGGTCGAAGACTGTGCATATTCTATAATTTACTTGTTTTCTCGGTAGTGTTTGTTAAATCTATTCACTTCAGAACATATAACTCTAGCTTACACTTTTTCACTGTGCTATAATACTTCATTGTGACCAACATATCAGTGTACATTTTTCCATCCTGAGAATAGCAAGTAGATTTTTTTCCTTTTTTTTTTCTTTTCTTCACTGTAACAAATAATTCTGCTGTGAACTTTCTTTGCATCTGTCTCGCTAGGCACATTTTTTCCTTGGTTTTATTTCTAGAAGTAGAATTGCTGGTTTTTTTGGGGGGGGAACACCTTTAACTCTACTAATACAAATAATAGCTAAGTCCTTTTGAGTTCTAAGAGCCTAACATATATTCATTCATTTAATTCTTAGAACAACGCAATGGTAGATTATAGTATTATCCCCATTTCACAGGTGAGAAGACTGAGATGCGAGGAGAGATTCACTAGCCTGCCTACAGTCATACAACTAAGGGGAGGTAGAACCAGGGGTGATCTCTCCCAGTGAGGCTGCAAGGTCCACATTCCTCACCGCCTTCCAATCTTATTAGATTTCTCTGCATTACTTCACAAGGAGTATACCCATTTACACTCTCACAACAGTGTGCGATCATCTCCTTTCTCCATGTTCTCTCCAACACTTCGTATCATCAGAGCTTTTAATATTTGGCAATTTGATGAGTATGAAATGGTATCCTATGGTTGCACTCCTTTACATTTTTCTGATTACTACTGAGCATCTTTCCACATTTATTGATTGCTCGGGATTCTTCTTTTGTGAATCACCTTCATATGTTTTGCCAGCTTTCATGGCATGTTGTCACCCTTATGAATTCGTTGTTAAGGGGTTTTATTTCAATGAATTCTTTGCACCAATTCTTGTTTTAAGTGCATATGTTGCATATGCCTTCTCTCATATTTTTGTGGATCATCTTACAACCCTCACAATAAGAATGCTTATCGAGGATACCCTATGGTAAAATCTCAAATGCAGCTTGGAGAACTTTCAACTCAATCATCTAACTGTTTATTTGACATCTCTACTAAGATGTCCCATACAACTGAACACCTGGCCAACAGCCCAGCAAATGTGCTACACCCTCTACCTCTCCCCTCTCAAATGATGGCATCTCCGTGCTTCTAGCAGCTCTGCAACCCATCTGCTACGAAATCCTGTTGAATATATTTTCCATTTATGTCCAGAGCCCAACCACATGGCCTATAAGCACTGCTTCGACCTGGTCCCAGCCACCATTATCCTTTACCTGAGTCATTGCAGGGGCCTGCAAACTAGCTTATTTCCATCCAGAATCCTGGAATCACATTTCTCAGAGAGCTAGGTCACTCTTTCTGTGAACCTGGTACCAGAAGTATGAAGGGACTAGAATATCACCATTAGAACATTGCATCAATAAATGCTACAGGTCACAGGTGCACTGATGAATGCTAAAATTAGTGAGCAAAGTCTTGACCAACAATAGGACATTTTCATAGTCTCAGAGTCTCTCCCTCAATATTTCAAATTACTGTGGTTATTTTAACACATGACTCCAAATGCCTTGAAACCCCTCCTTCCAGAAGGCAGAGCTTAAGTCTCCTCCCTTGAGTATAGGCCGGATTTATCAACTTAATCCCAACAAATAGAATATGGAAAACTAAAAAATAGTAACTTTACAGTGGAGAAACCTGGCCAACACCATCTTACTCAAGTGGCCAAAGTTAATATCACCAGTGATAAGTCATGTGGCTTCCAGGTGTCCCCTGACATAGTGGGACGAGAGGGGCCCATCACCTCTGTGATGTTCGTCTCCAAAACCCCCACCCTCGGACCATTCACAAGAAAACACCAGCCAAACCCAAGATGAGACATATTCTACAAAATTCCTGGGTACTTTTCAATGGTGTCAAGGTCAAGAAAACACCAGAAAGAGTCACAAACTACAGGACACTGAGGAGACACCAAGTGGATGAATCTTGATTGAAATAGAGAGAGAAAAAAAGATTCCTAATGGAAAAACAGATGAGAACACTGGAGAAAACTGGGTGAAATCTTGTACTCTCTTTGAAACTCTTCTGTAAATCTAAGAAGTATTTCAAGTAGAATGTTAGAAAAACACACACATTCACAACGGCAATGGCTTCCTGTTTTATCCAGAGGAAAATCCATGGAGCTTACACACAGGGACTCGCTGTAGTATTCTGGAACCTGCTCTTGCACTGACAGTTGGCTCTGCCCGGAATGCCCTTCCTCTGGTGTCCCTGTCACCAACAACTTCACTTCTTTCACGTCTTTGCTCAAATGCAACCTCCTCCATGGGGCCCCACCTGCACATCTATTTAGATGGCAACTACACCCCCCCACCCCGCAAACACTACAGATCTTCCTCACTGTGCTCTTTCTCTACTTTCCATACCATGCATCGCCTTCTCATACCCCTGTGTCATTCCCTTATTTATTGTGGTTCTTGTTTGTTATCCGTCTTCAGTTCCATGAAAGTGATTTTGTTTTCATTCACTCTTGTTTCTAGGGTGCCTGGGACGTGGGGTTCCACAAACTTCGCCGAGCGAACCAGCTTGCCTATGTCATCCCTACCACTGAGCTTGACTTATTTATTGTCAGCGTAACTGCGCCCAGGCATTCACCAAACGGTGGAGAGAATGAAGACATTTCCTGCAGAGGACAACATGGGCAAAAGATCTCAAATAGTTCCCCAGATCTGGGCCTAAGAAGTGAGCAGGAGCCCCTTCCCATCAGCCCATCAGCCCATCAGCACCACAGTAGCAATGCCCTTCCTGCTCTGCAGAAGGCTTTAGTGTGCCTGGAAAGATGCAAGTGGGAAACCAAGCCTACATTTAAGGCAATCTGTAAGCCAAGTTGAAAGTTATGAAAGATTTAGGTAAGCTCCTATCTAAGCACCTTCAAAATTCCCAGAGGGCTTTTCTTATGTGGTAGGTATTATAATGAAAAAAGACCCAGACATGACAAGAGACACATGGGTAAAGACAGCTATTAAAGCAAGAATGATTGATTTCATAACATTCCAAGGTAGCACTCTTTAACTCCAGACACAGCCACCTCTAGATGTCGGCCTCCCTCATTTGCATAGGTAATTGACAGTTTGTTAACAGCTCATTAAGAACACTGAAAACCATGTGACAACTACAAACGTGTTCGTAAATGGGGACAGAGTCTGTGACTTGCAGGATGTTGAGAACTCAATCAGATTTCAGATTACAGGTCAGAAAGCAAGTGAAAAAACAGGGACATCAACCAACTTTTCTTTTTTTTAGAACTTTATTCAGCAGTCCTGTGGTCCATGAGATTATAAACAAAAACCTGGGCGGTGATGGTGTTCAGGATTCAGCTCCAGCTGATAATGATGATGTGGGTTCCAGTTTCATATAAATACTTAGCGGCAGATCATTTTCACTTTCTAAAAACACCCATTAAACTGCTTATGCAGTCTTATGCAGTTTTAAAATTTGTTCTTAAAATTCACCTTTTTCATAAACACAAGTCATTTAGACATCAGAATCTAATATTCTGCAAGTGAGAAAAATGTAAAGTGTAATTTGATTTTAGCCTATAAAAAGGAGGTAAGTTTCCTGATTTGCACACAGTTACTATCAGTAAATTCCGAGGCTGCGTTTTTTAAAAGAACATTTGAATATAAATAGTGCAAATAATTGTTACATCAGCAAATCTCTTCCTAGCATTAGATGCCCGTGCAGAAATCTTCACTTGCGAGCTGTTTCCACTGGGTGGAATAAGGAATTTAAAGGCTTCAGAGGAGAACTGAGAGCTCTCCACTCTGCCTCAGTGTCACCTGTGACCGGGGACACACCCTTTCACAGAGCCTGCTGATTATTGCTTTTCCTCTTTCTGCCTGGGTCTGCTCTAGGCAAATGAATAGTATGGACTAAGGGTCCAGGAAGTGCTACCCTACGCTAAGTTCCTGAGATTCTGAAACTTCCCTTGGGGTTGCATGACCCCATTTCACAGGTGAGAAGACTGAGATGCGAGGAGAGATTCACTAGCCTGCCTACAGTCACACAACTAAGGGGAGGTAGAACCAGGGGTGATCTCCATGCTTCCCAGCTCTGGCCAACTCAGCCAAACCCACTCTGCACCCGTCCTTCCCCCTCGACTGTGCCTTCAACTCAGAGGACCTTCTCACCTGGTATGTGTCCCTACCCTCTGTCCTCTTTGCATGGCCTGTTCCACCTCATCCGATCAGATCCAGTCCAGGTGACTCTGCCAAGACAATGGGACCGTGTCAGGGAAAAGAACACAAAATCGGAATATAAAGACATCCAAGCACAGCTATCCAGGGACCCGGCTCCACGACTCACTGGTTTGGTCCATCCTGAATTAGATATTTAACCTCAGTGGGTCTCCGTTTCTTTACCTACAAAATAGAAGTGATACTATTTACTTAGCAATAGGAGTAAACTATCTACTTAGAAATCTTGGTGGTGTCAGTTAATTGAGATAAAGCTCTGATACAGGATAGAAGCAAGACAAGATTAAGAATGAGAATTGATCCCAATCACAAGGTCTTGGTGTGAAGGCTACACCAGAGATGTCAATCAAATGGATCAGAGTGGCCACTTGGACACTACATGAACATGAACAGATGAACTGACCAAGGCACAGGTATATATATAGGAGATATATATTAATATATATATATATATATATATATATATCACATTTTCTTTACCCACTCAACAATTGGTGGGCACTTAGGTTGGTTCCATATCTTTGAAATTGTAAATTGTGCTGTGATAAACATATAGGTACACGTGTCTTTTTAATAAAATTACTTCTTTTCCTCTGAGTAGATCCCTAGCAGTGGGATTGCTGGATCGAATGGTAGGTCTCTATTTATTTCTTTGAGGAATCTCCATACTGTTTCCATAGAGGTTGTACTAATTTACATTGCCACTAAACGTGTATAAGTGTTCCCTTTTTGCCACATCCATGCCAGCATCTATTGGGTTTTTTTTATTTTTTTGACAATGGTCATTATTTTTTTAAAATGACTCATGTACATCTAAAAACTGGAAGATGCCACAAAAATACAATTCACTTTGTCTCAGGAAACTGGAAGATGAGGATTATCGGCTGGAGCTAGAGGGGCCTGGCCCAACACCTGCTCTCTGACGTCACCCACCCACCTCATGGGGCAGTGGAGACTGGAAGCTTCCAAGCACCAGGTACCATAACCACCAACTTAGGACTATTATATATAACCTTTCACTGACTGATAAAGTCAGCATCAGTGTGACTATTTTACAAAACAGGAAACTGAGCCTGAAGGAGTTCAGGTAACTTTCCAGGATCACAAAGTCGGTAAGTTGCTGAACAGAGGTAAAGCTCCTGGCAAGAAAAGCAATGTCTTAGAAGGTGCTGGAATAATCATTCTCTTTCCTCCTGTTCCCACTCCTCTTCCTCCTGCCCCTGGCCTCCCATGTCCCTCCCTCCTCTGAACCTCTTTAATTTCTTCAGGAAATAATTCTCAATAGGAAATGAGAATACAAACCGCCTTATTATTTTTTTTCCCCTCTCTCTCCAAATATAATAATGTTTTTTGTCTCAGATGCAACAAATCCTGTTAAGGCTGGGGATGGTGCCTAGGAAGGCCTTCCTTCCCAGCAGATCCCGCACTCAGTCGGTCATGAGGGCAGTGCGGAGCTTTTAGCTTTAGCTTCTGACTAAAACGTACGACTGGCAAAATGCTGCTAAACCCAGGGAACTAGCTCTGCAAACAAGAGACTTGAGAAGAGAACCTCGAAGAGAACTGAGAGAAACAGGTCAGCACGCTAGGCAAAGTGTCTGCATAAAACCCAAGTGATCTGTGCACAGTGGGAAGGACGGGGCAGGAGTGGGAAGACTTGAGTTCAACGCCCAGGTCTTCGGGAACAGAACGCCACCAGCCTCAGTGTGGTCAGGGTCACACGGGCTGGAGTCTCCTCCAAGAGCCGGTTAGAAATGCCAATTCTTGGGACCTGTCCTTTATGTACAGACTGAGAGTCCCTAGAGGTGGCGCCCAGGAATCAGCGCTCTGATGATCTATTAAGGTGATCCTTAAACACACTGAAGTTTGGAAATCACTGGCTGCACATTGATCTCCCTGGGGAAGTTTATAAAAAACACTAAGGTCTGGGTGAGGGTTGCCAGACTTAGCAAATAAAAATTCAAATGCCCAGTTAATTGATTTGTAGGTAAATAGCAAATAATTTTTGAGTATAAGTATGAACCAAACATTGTATTTTATCTGGCACCCCAAGCCCAACTCTACTCTCAGGATTCTCATTTCCTTGGTCTGAGTGTGGCCCAGGTGCTGGGACGTTGAAAGCTGGTGGGCAGCTGGAGTTGAGGACAGCTGGGTAGCATGCAGGCTCCTCTCCCCACTGAAGGCTTTCCTGGCTCACTGGATTCTACCTCTGGGGTTGGAGGATGGGGTGGCCATGGAGAAAATCAGCCTTCCTAGGGTGGAGCAGATTATGGTTACTGAAAATGGGCTAGAACCATCAAATATGAACCCCACAGAGAAGACATGTCATGATTTCCTTTATTCCGCAGCTATGTGCAAAATTGTCGCCATTTTCTTCAGGATGGACAGCAAAACCCTACTGCTACAATGTCTAGGTAATCAAAGGGTGCCATCTGTGAATCATGTGGCCTTTGGAGTGAGAAGGGGGGACAGCTTGGAGGAAGGACATAGAAAACTATGAATAGTACAGTGGTTTGAAATTTTAGGCTTTGGTTTTGGTTTGTTTTCCTGATTTTTAGGTTATTTAGGCACTTGGGCTAATGAATCAAGTTGACCTGCACATCCCAGAGATCTAGACCCTCCTGACTTGTTCTCCTTCTCTTGGGACTTCAGACTCGTCTTAGATATCTCAGGCTTCCTAGAGGGGAGAGGACCAAGGAGTGCATTAGGGGTTTCTCAGGAAACAAGAAGGCCAGGCATTTCTCTAAAGGCAGAGCCAGCTGCTCTGCACAAGGTCTCTGTCTCAAGGCTCCTCCAATGGCCAGAACTCCATCCAAGTTGAAAGTTCCCCTTCCCTGGGTTATGAACTTGGTCAAATGTGTTAGTGCAGGGACATGGAGATGGCCTTCTCTCCTCGGGAGGGAGGATTTTCTCCCTTTGCCAGATGTTCTGCACTTTACAGGATTATAGAATAAAATTCCAGCCTGGAACAATCACAGGAGGACCTTAATAATTGTCTTCACAAAGACTAATGGTACCCATGGATTTATTTGTATAATGTCTTGGATCAATGGAAAAATCCTTCTTTTATTTGTTAATTCTTTGCATCCTATTCTTTCTAACCCCTCTTGCTTTAATCCTGCTAAATATATAAATATATTTATTTTGTCATCTCTTTCAAAGTATTCTATTATTCTTACTTGAGGTGCCCATTGTCTGAGGTTTGGTGTGTCTGCTAACTTCCCTTTCTGGTGTCTTCTTTCCAGTACAGTTTTATAAATTTCTATTGAGTTTATCTTCTGCAGAGGTTTGGTTTGGTTTGGTTTTGCTCTACTTTTAAAGAGGCTTTTTATGAGACTCCCACATGGCCTGATTTTGAGGATGTGTTCCTAAATAAACACTTTGCATTTCCTGCTACAGCAACTCTAGACTCATATCTAGTTTTTGCTGTTGTTGTTGATTTAGGATTCCCACATCACAAGGGCAATATCAACTTGCATGCATCGTATAGGCTTGTAGCTTTGCGTCCTCGTGAGACGCTTTTTTTTCCTACCCAAGGGCCAAACTAGAAGGCAAGGCTCTTGATTCTTCTCCTAGTCTATCAGATCTTTGAAAGGTGTGTGTTTCATGCTGAGAATTCAGTTCTGGTTCCCACCGCATATAGATTCGTAGCTGCATTTCTTGTCCCCCTATGGCCAACAAATCCCACACTAGGCCTGTAGTCAACACCCCTGTGGGGTGAACACCACTCCAGGGTATCAGCAAACTGACCTTCCACTTCAAGCCCCTAGGCATTTCCTTCCTTTGAACTTATGTGTGTATTTTTAAAATACTGTTTATTTCCCTGGTATTTCTGTATATTTGTACCTCACGAGCTCAGTCTGCCATGGTGTTAAATCCAGAAGCCCGAAAGTTATTCTCGCAACCAAAGAGCCAGAGACTATGAATTCTTTCCAATCCACTCAGGAATAGTTGGCAGAAAAACAAAGGATATGAATGGAGAGTCTAGATTTAGATCAATAAGATATAAAGAGCTGTGGCTGGGATTTTGCTGAGATGTTCAAAAGCAACTCAGACAAAATAAAGCATGAGGGAGACAACTCCAACAGGGTCCTGGCATTTTATAATTATAATCAATTATTCATGATAATTGATCAATAGCTGTTTCTGCTTAACAACAAAATATCCAGAAACTTTTTGGCTTAAAACAAAATCATACCTTATGATTTGTGGTCATTTATTTGGATAATGCTCAGCTGGGTGGTTCTTCTGCTCCACATCATGCTGACAAAAGTCACCCGAAGGTCACTGATATTCAGCTAGTGGAGGGGCTGGTCTGAAGGATCCAAGATGGTTTTACTCATACTTCTGACATACTGTCTGGTTGGCATAGTTGAGATTATTGACCAGAACAGTAACATGTGGCCTCCCTAGCATGGTAGTCACAGAAGAGTCAGATTTCTTACATGGCTCGGCCTTCAAAAGAAAGTTCCAAAAGACAGTCAATTGACACTGCCAGATTCTAAGTCCTAAGCATCACTTCTTCCCTACTTCATCAGAGTAGTCACAGAACCTAAGTAGGGTTCAAAGGGAGGAGACTCTTGGTAGGAGGAGTATCTAAAAATTTATGGCCATCTTTCATCTGCCATCATGAAGCAGAGTTGTGTGGGCTCTGAAGCCAACCAGGAGCATGAGGAGTTTGAAGACTTTCTAAGCTCCTTCGTACTTGCTGACTTCAATATGCTGTCTGAGTTTTTGTTTTTCTCATCTGAAAAAGAGATATGTTAACATGGAATCATACTGAAATACTTTAGGCTACAAGTAATGGAAAGCCTGATTTATACTTATTTAAACAAATAGGGCTTAATTTTTCTCATATAAGAAGATTTGGATTGGGAAGCCCTGGGCTTATCCATATTGTACAGAGCCAGGTGCTTTCTCTCTTTCCACTTGGTCATCCATCCTTGGTATATTGGCTCATTGTTTAATGACGGCAAAGTGGGCGTGGATCTTCTATAATCGTGGCCATGTTCAAGGCAAACGGGTAGGACAAGGCTTCCCTATCCAGGTTGATTGTCTCTTATCAGGAAAGCAAAAGCTTTCTCAGAAACTCCTGGCAGACTTCTTGCATCTCACTGGCTAGAACCTTGTTACGTGATCACCCCAGCTCTGAAGGAGCCTGAGAAAAAGTCTTACTCGATGTACACTGCTGCCATTGAAAATAGCCCTCTGCTGGCAAGAGGAAAGGGGAGATAGGATAATAGGGAGAAAGTTAAGTGTGTCCACCTCAAAGATACACCATGAACCAAATATATGTGTTAAATCCCAACACAATGCCTGGCTCATAGCATGAAGTCAAGAAACAGAGACGATGGCAATGGTGATGACTTTGGTTTGTTTGGATCCCACCTTGGTCCATCAGAAACATGAGATAGTTTATTACAATAGGAATACATTAAATAAAATAATGGCAATTTAGAAGTGAGGGTCATGAATCTGAACAGAAAGAATTGGGGAAAAAAAGCAATCTCTTTTATAGATATTTGAGAAGGAAAGTACTAAATTCTGAATTGAGTGATTATAGATTGAGGACACTTTGCTCTTAGTATAATAAAGACCGCACTACAAGAAAAAATGGTTATCCAAGCATGTTATATTAAAAATAAAACAAAGTTGGATGAAGAAGGAAGAGGCATCTGGATCATCTGAGTTGGACCAGAACAGAGATAATTCCCTTAGACAGCAGCACTTCGTTGCTATCAGAAGTGAATGTCAGAATTCCACTTCATATACTTTATAATTTGAGGCACATAACTATGCTTAAACTGTCTGTATAATAAATTCTAAATAGAACCCATCCTGTGGGTCCAAAGACTATTACCTGATTTTTTTTGTGGCGCCCAGTATAACACCTATTTATGAAGCACTCGCCGTATTGTGCACTGCAATGTGAGTTTCCTGTATGCTTTAATCCTGGCCAGACTGTTATGGACAGGGTTATCAGGGCATTTCATATACAGAGAGTGAAATTGAGCCTTGGAAATTCCAACGGTCTCACATCCACTTTATTGGGACCACCGACAGATTCTCGATCGTGATCACCCTGCTCTGATTCCGCCAGGCTGGGCCAATGTCCCCCCTCCCACCCGCCCAGAAGGACTTATGACATAGTTACACGCTATGAGAGTTTACAGCAAACCCAAGATGGACAGACAATTCCTCTGGAAGTATTTTAAAAAAATGAAATGATGTCAGAGACACTAAAAACAGTTTAAATGCTACAAAACCAGCAGATCTCCTGCCCATAAATGCAGCTTGGGGTAGGAATGGTGGATAAAAAGCTAAAGTGCAAGTTTCTCTCACCTCCAAGGCACTTGAACATACATCTTTAGGCTCTCTGTTACATTGACTGCCTTACTTTCAAATGCTTTTTATTTTTTATTTTTTTTTTTGACATTTATCAAGAGTGGATTTCTTATGGCCAAACCAACATGCTGTGGTTTATACCGATTTTATCCATTTATGGCTAAGAACCTATCTGTAATTGCTTCCTAGACAAAAGTCAATCACCTTAGACTTCAAAACCCACAGTTTAGTTTTCACACAAGTTCTAGGAATGGCTTTTCCAGTCTGCAGCCCAAACATCTGCTTAAGACTCAGGCAAAGCAGGAGACACCTTGCCCCAACATCAGAAATAATTTTTGGAAGAATTTCATATTCAAGAAAACACATTAGAGTTTTTATATTGGACATTTTTGCTGTTATGGTTATATGTTAATTTTAGTTTAAAATAGACAAGGCAGCCAGGTGCAGTGGCTCATACCTGTAATCCTAGAACTTTGGGAGGCTTAGGAGGGAGGATCACTGGAGGTCAGGAGTTCAAGACCAGCCTGTGCAACATAGCAAGAATTGAAGATCCTGTCTCTACAAAAAGTTTTAAAATTAGCCGGATGTGGTGGTGTGCACCTGTAGTCCCAGCCACTCAGGAGGCTGAGGCAGGAGGATCGTCTGAGCCTAAGAGTTTGCGGCTACAGTGAGCTGTGATGATACCACCACACACCAGGCCCAGGAACAGAGTAAGACCGTATCTTAAAACATAATAATGATAAAATAAAATAAAATAAAATACACAAGAAAAGGGGACCCAATCATTTTTAGTACATGAGATCTAAATATCCCTGAGATCCTGGCTGAAGCTCACCACCCAGCTGTCGACATTGCAGAGGCAGGAAGAGCAGAATAGATCCTAAGGCTCTCCTCGCCCTGCCGTCCTCCCCCTCCCACTCCCCTGCGCTGAGCTGCCCTAAGCAGCAGTGCGTTCTGTGCATCGTGCTACCCAATCTTGGCAAGATACCAAAAATCGATTCTTAGGACAGCCAGACAAGACTGTGGTCACCTCTCCTCCCCTGGGCAGGCAGAGCTGTCCCCAGAACCACACCTCCCCACCAGCAGGACACGTCTCAAGACGCTGTAAGCACCTAAGGAAAACCAAGGAAGGGATGCACATGCATGCGTGCACACACACATGCACACGCACGCACACGCATGCGCACCTGCGTACACACACATGCACATGCATGCACTCACTTCAGGATGGCCATGAACTCACTTCCTCCTTTACCAAACTTTGAGACATGCCTTTTCACTCTGCTTTCACCCTCTCACCAGCCCCTCGCCCCCGCCCCTCGCCCCAGCCACTCCCTGTTTTATTGGTATTGTTATTCTCTTAAGTGGCACGTGCAACGCCACTTCTTGCTTCGTCAGGGCCCGCCCGCCGAAAGCGGAGGAAGCCTTCTCTCCTCGCGGTGACATCTGTGTTGGCGGCAGCCTCCTCAGGCGGTTCTCTTGGCAGCCTCCGCGCTGCCACCAGGCCTGTCGGGCGTCTCCTCGGCTGACGGGCTGTCACCGCCGCCTCGTCTTGTGGGCTGCCATTTTCTTTTGATTTACCTTTTGATTCGGCGGCATTTGCATGCTTTCATCACCCGCCGGACAGAGTCCTCCTCGCGTCCCCCACGGCTGCCTTCTGTGCAGGCAGCCAGCAAAGAGGTAGAGCCCCGCGTGGCGTGGCTTTGAGGTGCAAATGGGGGCCCCGGCTGGCTCAGGCCAGGCAGAGCCCAGGGCCGGTGTAGACTGTCACTCCCCGGCTCCTGGAGAGACGCTGTGTCGTTGCTCCTCTCTCGTGTTGGGACGCCGCTTCGCAGATGACAAGTGTCCCCCGTGTCAATCAGTTTATTAATCGCCCAGCTCGGCACCTCGGCAACTTGGTGATCTGGGCGTTAGAACGCCCCGAGCTCTCCCTTCCTTGGCCGGGGAGAGGAGCCCAGCCGAGCCCTCCCCTCCTCTCCGGGAAACCTTCTCTTTGCCTTTGTGCACTTCCCAAGGAAGCCACTCCGAACGGCGACGCCCCGTCCCCCGAGTGCGGACAGAGGCGAGGACAGGGTTAAATTGCTAATCGAGGTTCCGTGAGGTCTGCCAGAGCCGAGTCTCCAACACTTACATCTGTTCAACAATTATTACAGCATTTTTGTCATAAAAAATTCAGCACCCTGAGTGTCGTGCTAGCAAAACCTGAAAATTTATGCAGTGAATAGAATAGCTAATTTCTCTGAGGAAATGCAGGGGGAAAATTACAGATTTTACTTAAATTCCAAACACCAGAGTGCACACATCTGACGCCCTCCCTGGGGTTGTTTTTGTCGCACCCACCGGACCGAAGTAGGGCTTTTGTGTCCACTAGGAAGCAGGGGCGGACCTTGACCCGTGTTCGACCCAGGAGGAGGCCATGCCGGGTGACTCCAGGCGTGTCTTATGCGCCCACCCCCGGGCGTCTGCTAAAGCCTCTCTTCCCGTTAAACGCATGCACGGTATAGAACCAGACTTCGGTTCTGGAGTGAGGTTGGCGCGACCGGTTTGTGTTTGTGCCGCTCCCTTTCTCCACCTGCCCCGCGCCTTTACAACAAATCCCTGGGGGAAACAAGGGGGTGGAGAGGAGCCCCAACAGCTCCGGAGTCTTTAATCTCCTTAATTCACTCTAATGCCGTTTGATGCTTACCACGGCAGCGCTGGGGTTCGCCTCTCTGCTCCACGAAGGTCTGGAATATGGATTTTATGCTAAAACTAAAGCTGCCTGGTTAGGATGCCAGCATCGTGGGACAATATGCCACAGGCGATCCTGGACTGCTCTCCAGGGCCGGAGCCTGCCTTCCCCGACTGGGAGTTTGCTGCCGTGACCGTCACTGCAGCAGGGACGGGCGGGAATCTCTTGCACTGTCACCGTAGTGGCACAGTCAGCGTTACCGGAATTCTCAGAAATCCTACTGCAGAGAGAGGAAACTTGCTGCCCTCTCTTAATGGCTGCTCCAGGGGCTCCGATTGATTTTCCCTGGAACGGGACAGTCAAAGGGGACCTCTGGCCTCTGCCTGCTCAGCCTGCCTCAGTCGCTTCAGGTTCCGGGGTGGAAAAATATGTAGTCGGTAGCTCACATCCCCCTGTTGCCTCCCCCCGGGGCTGGGGAACAGTAGGCGGAAGCCAAGAGTCCGTCGTGTCTTAAGGAAAGCATGAGCTGTTTTAAAATAAAATAAACACCACGGCTTTTCCCTTTTCTACAGGGATTTTTCTCTTCTCCTCCCGCTTCAGAGCCTTCTAGAAGGTGCAGTGTGCCTTCAGAAGAGCTCAGGGAGCCTGGGATTTGGAGGTTCCAAGCAGGCAGACCTGGCTCCCCAGGCCCCACGAGTGGCGGGGACAGCGGGGACAGCGTGCCGCGTCCCCTCCTCGGAAGCCTGGCTGCGCCCTGGGCACAGAGCCCCCGCCAGGAGGGAGGAGGCCCGGCCCCACCTGGCTCCCGGGGAACCTGTCTCTTGGCCGCGTCCCCGGGCACTGGTGTCACACCCCAGGCACTGCCTCTGGCTCTGTCACATGGTGAGGCCTCCCAGTGGGTCACATGTCTGCACTGTCCTCCTGCCTGAGGCCCCCCCCTGAGCGTGTCCCAGGATGGAGGGGGCCTGTGGGTGCAGCATCCACCTGCCGGAGGAGATCCCGAGTGACCCAACATCTGTCCCGCTCCGGGCCCTGAGTGGAGATGAATAACGGACACGAACCACAAGCGCGTCGCTGTCCACAGTGACCACTGACCACGGCCGTGGCTCTTGCGCCAAGCACCTTGTCTTCTTAATTTTCAGAATCACCCCGTAAACCATGCATGATCGTTCCCCTTTTCCAGCTGAGAAATCTGGGGCTCAAAAGGTTTAAGCAAATGCGACATCACTGCCTGGTGAGTAAACAACACTAGGGCTGAGACCAGACCCCAGCCCTTGGAGCCGCACTCTCCACTGTGACACCAGCCCTTGAGGCCACTTTGCAGCCAAAAAGCGAGTTCAGCACGTGAGGCGCCGCAGAGACGGCGGGGCAGACCCAGGGAGTGAGGCGAGCTGCGTGTAGCACACCTGAGCAGTCTGTCGCTCAGAAGAGAGCAGCGGGGACAAATCAAGACCTTCTGGGAGGGAGTGGGCACGTAGCTTGACTAGAGAGAATTGTGCTTTCAGAGGCATCGGTGCCAAGAGCCAGTCCTATTGCTCTCTTCCCTCCTCCCATAGGTGTCATTTTCCAACTGTGTTTCCCACAGGGGAGCAGCTTTGGGGTTCTCCATGGTAGAGACGGGGTTGCAGAGCTCTGGGATCCCCACAGCAGTGAGCGCTGATCTGCTCTTACCTACGTCCTGTGCCAGAGCTTGAAGCCCAGGCCCCTGGAGCATCCGCTCAGTGAGGCCCTGTTTCTCAGCCGCTACTGCTGTTTGCCAGAGCTGTCTGCCAAGGAGAAGGTCTCAGGGCCACTCTGTTCCCCGACAGCCTCTGCACAAGGCGCTCAGGACCTCCACATCAGCGCAAAAGGATCCCTTTTGTCTCCACGAGTACTTTGCGTTGTTTGTTGACGCATAACAAATCCTCCCAAAGCACAGTGGCTCAGAGCAAGGAGCATGTGTCGGTTGCAGGTGTGTAGGTTGGGAATCCCTGCACAACTTACCTGGGGCTTCCATTCCAGGGTCTCTCGCAGGAGGTAGGTGGCCAGGGTGGCATCGGGCGTTGCAGTTGTCTAAGACCCGACCCGGGGGAAGAATCTGCTTCCACGCTGCTCGCACACGCGGCTGCCGGGCAGCTCCCCGCGCGCTGCTGGGCCAAAGGCCTCAGTTGTTCACCGGCCTTGGCTGGGAGCTGTCCCCACATCCTCGCCCTGGGGGCTTCTCCATGGGACAATTGGAGAAGGGCAGCTTGAGTCCTTCTGTGAGCAAGTGAGAACACAAGAGCAAGCAGCAGCTTGAAAGCAGGACGGAAGTCACAGTGTTTCGTAACCTAATCTCGGGAATGCCTCGCTTATTCATCACCTTCATCAGAATCCATTCGTTAGAGGTGAGTGCCCGGCCAGCTCACACTCCAGAGCTGCACTCACACAAGGGCTTGAATGCCAGGAGGCCGCGATCATTGAGAACCACCTTAAAAGCCATCTAACTACCTCACACCTCAACCCCTCCCTTGGAGGACTGACAGTTGTCACAGCATCACAGCCTCCTCTATCACGGGGGCCTAGAACTCTCATTTGGCTCCTTGGTGCCAGGAACCATCTTTTTCCTCACCTTGTGGGTGGCTGCTAACGACACTGAGATATCTGCTCCTCTTTCTCTACAAAGCCCCAGTGATGACAAGGAAAAATGAATAGGCTATAGCATCCTCAGCGTTTACTGAGCCCCTGTAAAGATCAGGCACTGAACTAGAGCTGCCATTATTTCATCTAGCTCAGTCCCCTACGAAAGCCAAGGAGGTGGCATTTAGTGAACGGGTGAGGACTCAGGGGCTCCATGTGGTTAAGGAACGTGCCCAGCATCTCCCGTCCACTTCTGCAGTGGGGTCTGAATTCAAACACAGGCTGTGTTTTGTCCACTCGGCCACAGACTTCCAGAAATAGGTCTGAAGTTCCATTTCAGAGGATGGGTGCATTCCCCGGGGGCATCACTGCATTCAGACTCATCCTACAGAGGGATTCTTAGGCAAGCTACTTAGATGGCAACCGAAGCTCTGGAGTTTTAAGTGAATGATCTCATCTTACTCATTCAGTGAAACAATTCTGGAAACACACGGACAAATATGACTTACTTAAATTTAGTTGAACCACACGGCATTACCATTGTTAGTGGTCAAAATATCAAATATCAGCAATTCCATATAGTCTAATATTTCTTTTTAATATTCTCATCTAAACAAATGATGCTTACATAGGAACAAATAATCTTTTCATATTATATTAACAAATGATCTTTATCTACAAACACAACATGTATAGACTTAAAAACAGATAAATATTTTCTCTCTCCATAGAGACTATTAATAGTATATGGTAAAAGTAGCAATACTGACAATATTTAATGAGCATGCACCCTTTCATAGTTAGTATTTAATATCTGATATTACAGTTTACTAAATCCGTACAATAACTCTAGTGTAGATACTGTCAGGCCAACTTTTATACTTAAGAAGGATCAACTCAGAGAGTTGGATGACTTACCCTAAACCCAACAGCTAATTGACAGGATCAGCAATCTAACCTACGAAATCTGCTTGATTCCACAGCGCATGCTCTTTCTACTAAGTTTTAGCTCTTATCAAGAAATATATTCTAGAAATTTCCTGGAAGTCATGGAGCTCTGCTTGATTAAGCCTGGCCCTCTGTTTTTTGAAACATGCATACACACACACCAAAACATACAAAGCTGTAATAGCACTGTGAAAACAAGCAAACAAATTTATCTCAAAGGTAAATTGTCCTCTCTCTACTTTAGAGGTGACAAAGAAAAGATTAGAAAATTCCAAATTAAACAATCTGTAGATCTCTCATTAGTGTCTTGGAGGTTGAACTATTGAGTGTATGTCCTGGCGGTAACCTCCACTCTTCCAGTACTGTCTCAGACATGCAGAGCCACCCCTATTCACTCTCATTTCTGCTCATTGGTACTGTCCTTTCCTGCAGTCATTAGTAAGGAGACTGAGACACACATAAATAGTTAAATATCTTACCCAACTCAAAAAACTATAAATGGAAGAGCTGAGATTTAAACTAGGGTAGCCTAAGCCTACATACTCAATTTGCAGATGGTACTTCACTGGAGGAACCAAAGGATAGAATCTACATAGTAAAAAAAAAAAATAAATCAGTAAATAGAAAGCAAACAAGAAGACTTCCAGGAATTTAGAGCAAAAGTCAGCAAACTATAGTCTATAAGCTAAATCTATAAGCTAAATCTGGCCCATCATTTGTTTTTGTAAATTAAGTTTTATTGGAACACAGTTATACTCAATCATTTATACATTGTTTTTGTGCTTCAAAGGCAGAGTTGAGTAGTTAGTTGTGCCAGAGAAGGTATGATTCACAAAGCTGAAAATACTTTTTATTTAGCCTTTTACTTAGCTGATTTAGAGAAAAAAGACAAAGAGATATAAATTATGCAAGGAAAGATAAAGATGTGAAAGATACAGAGCAAAGACACAGTATACGAAGAGAGTTGGCATTTCAGAGGATGTAACCAGGGCCAACGGAGCCAATGGCTAATAAAATATATAAAGAAGAACTTAGAGCTGGAAATATCTGTATTATCTCCTCCAAAAGCCTAATATCATTCTCAATAAATATTCTCTAAACAAACCTATATCCAAAAGAAATTTTGAATCTCTAGGGGAAAATTTTCCTACAAACTTAGGAAGATAGTGGTGGAATGAACAAACTAGTGACAGAAAGAAAGATAATGTGGCTAATCTCAGACTTTAATATAATGAGAAAAATGAAACAGAGTCTAATAAATTTTGAGAAGAAAATGACTTAACAATTTTATACCCAGCCAAGGGATACTTTGTAAAGGAAAAAGAAAGATACTCAGCTATGCAAAAAAAAGTATATTACCACTATACACATCCTGGAAAATATGATCTGAAGATATACTTGAAATGATTGAGTAATTAATTAAAATAAATAATTCAAGAAGAGGGAAACTATGGTGGTAAGTGTGGATCACAACTGCTAAATATTAAATTAAACACATAGAATTAAATCCAAATCAGTTTAGAAAGTAAAGTAAGAAAAATTAGAATTCAAACTTAAAATACCATATTGAAACAAAGTATAATAACTTAAAAATAATTAACCATCTCAAGAAGAGCAAAAATAATCTAAGGACAAAAAAAGCTAAGGATTAAATGTAATAAAATCATATATTAATTAATTATGGGGTGACATAATAGGATTAGTAAATAAACATAAGCACTGGTATTTAGAAAGACAATAAAATAAACCACTTTTAAATTCAAATTTAAGAAAGAAATATGCAAGTTTGATATGAGAAATTAAGTATAATATCAGATAAGAATAAGAAAAATACAGAATATACAGCCCTATATAAAAACATATATAAAGAAAATATAATAAGATAGATAATTTTCTGGAAAATTGAAATGATAAAAATTAATCCAAGAAGAATTAGAAAACTTTAGTAAGCCTATGGTTATGGGAGAAATATGGAAAAAGAATCTTCAGCATAATTAAGTCCCCAAATGAGTTCTAGGCCAAGTAATTTTGCTAGTTCTTTATAACTTCAAGAAATATATAATTATTATTATATATGATTTGATTCAGAGCACACATAATAATGAAAAAATCTTCCATTCATGTTGTGAAGACACTTTACACTCACGTCAAAAGGTAACAATGGCTGGCACAGAAAAGAAAACTAGATGTTTAAATTAATCATGAGAACACGGGCAGTATTCTAAATCAAATACTAGCTAGATGAACTCAAAGATACATTAACAGAATACTAGGCATTTCACTAAGGATATAAGGAAGGCTTAATATTAATAATCTATTAATTAATTTATTGTATCATGTTAAGATGTCAAAGTTGGAAAAAGGTATATGAATAATACCATCTTTATAAAAAACCAAAATGAATTTCACAAATTCAACATCCATTTCTTTAAAAAATATATTTTGAAGCATTTAAACAGGAATCAGTATAGCATGCAATGCTTGGATACAAGATACATTTCCATTAGCATCAGGGCAAGGGCACCAGCTCCAACCATTCCTCCTTGGCATTGTTTTGTACTTTCCAGATAATGGTATAAGATGGAAAAAGGAAATACAAGTTATACAAAAGAGAACGAAAGTATGCATTAATCATTCATAACCATTCATGTTATAAAGCATTAGATAATATATATGGACTATCTTACACAGTTAACTGAAAGAAAATATTCATAACTTTAAGCCAATTCAATAATTGAATCAGGTGCAAGATCAGCAACCTGGTCAAAACTGAGTTATATGAGCCACCTTAGCTTCAGCCACATTCAGAGGAAACACAAATACAACACCCAAAAAGAATTGAAAATTATTAATATCTTTACTATTGTGCCTTTAAACATGCCATTTTCGTATTATACTACACAAAGAAAAACTTCTACCTCAGGCAGATTATATTTAAATTAAAGTCATAAATAAATAAATATATAAATAAATGGAAGAACTTCTGGAAAACGTAGACGGATCCTGAAATAAGTTCTGGGCCAGTGAAAAGACTCCCCCTGCACATAAAATTCATGGCACAACCTGCTATGGTCTGAATGCTCATGTCCCCCCTCAAAATGTGTATATTGAAGTCTGCACCCCCCCCAAGGAGATGGCAATTTGGGTGGGGCCTTTGAGGGCTGAATATGTCATGAGGGCTCCACCCTCATGAATGGGGTTAGTGTTTTTATAACAGTGACCCATCACCCCTCTGCCGTGGCAGGTCACAGTGAGAATGCCTTCTAGGAATCAGTTTCTCCTCAGACACCAAATCTGCCAGCGCTTTGCTCTTAGACTTCCAGTCTCCAAAGCTATGGGAAATAAACGTCTGTTGTTTATAAGCACCCAGTTTATGGCATTTTGTTATAGCAGCCCAAGCAGACTAAGACAACAACTCTTAGCAAAAATCTCAGCGCACCTGCCTAGACAAAACTTTAAAACTTTGTCAAGTACCATCATAAACAAAATTCAAATGTAATGCAAAAGAAAGAATGTTTGTGATAAATGTATCAGAAACAACATTAATAGCTGTGAGACATAAAATATCTGACATATTAAACACACACAAATATCTCAAAAAAAATGGGCAGGGGCACAAACAACTTAAAGTCAAAGGTATATATAAATAGCTAAATAAAATCCATTCACTGGTATCGATCATAAAAAAACAGAAAGTTAAAATAAGGAGGAGTTGGGTTTTGGGGAGGGGTGGCAAGACAGGAGCTTTTGTTCAGCAGTGTTGGGCGGCTCACTAGAGCACAGAGGAAAAGGTTCCCCTCTGTTAGCTCATGTGCTTGGCATGTTGTAACAGACAGTAGAAATATTTGCTGAGGAAAGAAAAATAATTAAACTTCCAGAGGCAGTCTGTTCAAGAAGTTGGAAATATTTTTTTTCTCAGTAATTTCAACCTTTGTGTAGGCATCTATAGGAAATAATCAAATATTCCGCTAAAGGTATAGTTAGAGGTATGCTTACTTCAGTAACATGCATAATTTAAATAAATGGAAATAGTGAAAATGTCTAATGAGGGTAGGCTTATGTCCGTATAATTACATATTAAGTGATTTTTTTAAAAAGATGATTTTCCCCCCAAATATTTAATGGTACAAGAAAAATGTCAATAATGTGGTGATTCCTGAAAAAAAGGATAATATGTGTGTATATATTGTGCACATATACACACAGCGTAAGAATTAACTTTCATAAAAGAAATGAATGTGAATATGTATATAAAAACAAATATTTGTGTTTATATTTATATAAACAAATAAATGTGCTAGTTTATTCCTATTCTAGCCCAGCCCATTCAAGCCTTCTGAGGGCACTGTGATTTTTCCAGCTCAATTCCTGGACCTCGTTGTACAGATCAGGCCAAAAGAAGTCAAGGTCAGCTTGTTTGATTTAGATGTAGGGTAGCCAGATTTAGCAAATTAGAACACAGGATGCCCAGTTAAATTGGATTCTCGGATAAATAATGATTACTTTTTAGCATATCTCCAATGTTCAATGGGACATACTTATACTAAAAAATTATTTGTTACGTATCTTAGACTGTAATTTAACTGGGCATCCTGTATTTTAATCTGGCCGCCCTAAAGGGGAGTGACTGAAGAGGAGAAAACATCTCCATGGAGGAAGAGATTGAGATGAAAATGAGGAGACAGCCAAAGGACCCGGGATTCCAGTCCAGCGTGGGGAGGCGGGAAGGAGAAAGGGCAGAGGTGGGAGAGGAGGGGCAGCCAGGGACTGGGTGGGGGTGGGGACTGGGGCCTTAAGGAAGCCAAGCATTTAAAAGGCTCCCCCTTCCTGGTTATCAGACTGCTGTTTCTTCTGAGAGCGACATCCTGTTCCAAGACCCCACTGCATCACCTCCCCGAATTGTCATAACCACACAGCAGGCAGGTAATACCAGCACCATTTCATAGCTGAGGCTGAGTACCTGACCCAGAATCATCCGGGTAATTGGCTCGGATTCAAATTCCACCTTGATCCAATCGACACCAGCACTGGTACTGTCTCTACTGAGTTAACTGTCCTGATCGGTTCCGGCAAGGAGTTTTTTCATAAAAGCATGAAACTGATGTGGCCAGACAAGAGATGGACATTTACCTGCCCACACAGCCCGTCTGTGTATCTTTAAAATTTTTGTGTATCTTTAAAAATTTTTAAACAGATTTCTACCCTAAAACATTTGGAGGTTTTGCATCATAAGCCAGATTTCTGGCTTCTTTCGAAATAATCAGGTCTGGCAATAGTGGTCTAGAACCTTCCAGCCATGAGAGTCCATTACTTTCCCTGGTGGCTGCTCTGCGTTCTCCATGTGCAGCACCTACCTTGGCCCTTGAGGTATTTGTAACAGTCTTCTCATGCCTACTGAAATAGTTTCATGTTTATTTTTATTTCATTTCATCGTCTCCCATGAAATACACTCCACCCAGGGTCATCTACAGCCCACTTGTCTCCTGCATCTGATGGGCCTTTTCACTCCTCTGGGAAACCTCCCTGGCTGCCTCCTGTAAAGGGGTCATTTTTTCCCCACATCTTACAGCCCCTGGGACATACCTCCAAGACACCCTTATAACAACACCAACAACACCGGTCAATTGTTGAGGGCCTGCTACGTGACGGTCACTCATTCACGATTTAATCCTTGGCAGGCTCCAGAGTGGTCAGGGGAAAGACTGAAGTCTCAGCCAGGCCAGGGCGCTTCCCGCTGGGCACGCCGCCCACCAGCCACATGGTCATGTCTTTTGGATGCCTCGGTCCATGGGCTGGGCTGGGCTGGGCTCCCAGGAGACAGAGACCTGCTTGAGCACCAGGAAGCCTGATCCATCCGGGTGCCCCAGTGCCTGGCACTGAGCTTGGTGCATGGAAGATGGCCCATAAATGCTTGTGGATAGAAAGAAAGAAAAAGAAGGAAGGAAAGGAGGAGGGATGGAAGGGGGACTGGGTATCTGAGGCAGCATCGAAGCTCACGGCCTTGCCCTGCCAGTCAAACAAGGCCAGAGCATAGCCCTGGCGGACGGTGCTTTGTGCCTCACCTCTTCCTGCACAGAGTGGCCAGGCTGCTGGAGGTGCCAACATGGTCATCGAGTCCCCTCGCACACACTAGTTCCTGAGCAGCATCTCCCGTGAAAGAGACGCAGCCAGCCACCGCTGCGTAGAAGCTCTTCAGTGACAGCCCAGATGCTAGAGTCTCGGAAAGTCATTCAAGGAAAGTCTACCTCTTTCCTTCCCCCTGGAAACATCATTAGCCTTTCATTTAAGTCAAGGTGGGAGTAGAAGGGGGCGGCCAGTCGCTGTGGGAAATCTGAGTGACGACGGTTTAATCCCATTTAGGGACACTTTGAGCAATGACTTACAGATAATGAGAGATTTAAAATTCTTTGGTCAGTCTCTAGCTAAAGGCTTTTTATGGGGGAAAGAATGAGTAATTCAGTGCAGATGATCTAGCCTTTCATAAGCTTTTATTAGTGATTTGTTGGACATGGATAACATAAATTTTGCGACCAATCTATTAACAACTTAAATTGGAAGTTGCTTCCCCTGCCTTCCACATAGCGTTTCAGGAACAAGTGCAATAACCGGAAGATCAATAATTCCTATTTGGTGTCGTATCCCAGGTAAGCAGACAGCACCGCGATATTTCTATTTATCGAATATCACGTCAACAAACTCCCATTTGAAGGATAATAAAACAAGTTACTTCCGATGTCAAGGTTGTTTATCCATACGAAGGGTGCACAATATATTTCACTTTTTAAAAAATTGTGCTAACATTCTTTATTTAAAATAATCCATGGTTTGATCCACTCTGCCAAGTAAAAATAATTTTCCATTGAATCTGTCAGCTGTCGAGCCACATTATAGCCCATAAAATGGACAGCAGCTTTGGGAAGAAAAGTGCCAAGGTTTTTTTTTTCCCCCCTCTCTTGTTTATTGAATGAAGCGTGAGGTTAGTTTACTTAAGGTATTCATATAAACACGGACACTTAAAAATATACATAGAAAGGAAAGAAATGGCTAAATTTACCAGATGAGGAAGCCACTGAGCTGCAGAATTATTTCCAACCTATAGTTCTCAAACACAGTGTGAAAAGTCTGAAAAATGAAATTCTAGTCATTAGAACCTGACAGCTTCCAGTCATAATATGCTGACATGTGTACGGGGAATTAAGAGGTTCTACCGGCGGGATGAATGTTAATAATTTTTTTTTTTAGGCAAATCATTTATTTCAGCTTCCTGAATCACAGTGCGGCAGCAGACCGCCGGACATCTATAAATGGCACAGTATGACGTTCTGAGGCTTTGTGTCCTTTGGTAAGTAGATCCCACTTGCAGACGCTAATCGTGGGCTCAATGGGGACACTTTCTGAGGAGCAAAGCGAAGGAGGTCTGTTTGTGACAGGAGGTGAGTGTCCAGGGGCTGAGACCACTGGGATTCTGCCTTTGCTGCTTTCCTAAGGGGGTTTTGAGTTTTAATCGGCTCATCTTTTCGGGGATGGACCGTAGCCTCCTCTGTTTACCCACCGTGGACAGATACTGAGAGCTAAGGTCCTGCGGTCAGACTGCCTGGATCCAAATCCCAGCAGCTCCACTAGTAAGTGACACGGCCCCGGCCAGGAAACTTGACCTCGCTGCGTCTTACTTTCTTCCTTTGTCAAATGGAAGCGGTCACCTGCTTCCCCTTCGGGGCTGTGGTGAGAATGTAATGAGTCGATTGATACATGTGAGATGCGTCTGAGTTCCCAGGGAATGGGAAGCGTTTACTAGGAGAATGATGGGAAATGAATGACCAGGCAGCATCACAGAAGCCCCTAGGTGGGGCCTCAGTGGTCCTGGTGGGCCCAGAGGACGACAGAACGTGGAGCCGCTGAAAAGGATTATTCTTAAGCCTTGGAATCCAATGGGATTTGCCCTGCTAGGGTTTAGACATGCTCGGGCCCCGTGCCCCCTGACTTCTCCCTGCAGGAATGGAATGCTCATCCTATGCCCGTCCCACCATTGTTATTTTGGAAGGAGGTAACTTATCCGGTTTCACAGGTTCATAGCTGAAGAGAAATTTTGCTTCAGAATAAATCATACCTTGAGTTTCACCCATACCTGAGTTAGATGCTATTTGGGTGAAATTTTGGCTCAAGTTGCCCACCCCGGGGCTCAGCTTCCTGCCCCGAAGATCACAATTCTACTCACCACTCCACAGCTTCAGGCCGTGGCTTTCTGTGAGATAAATCGAATAAAGTCTTCCATCTGGGCCTCCCCACCACCCAGCAGTGGGGCTGCAGAGGAAAGAAGACAACAGATTGGCAAGAAAAGGGTGGTCTCTACGGGCTGGAGACTCCGAGTCCAGGTGCTGAGGCAGAAAGAGGAGGAGAAAATAAAGATTAAACCAGAAATGACATACTGAAGTCCCAAAGTGGCAGTAAGGCCCAAGATAGGATTTTTTACATACGAAAATTTTCATAAACCTGTCCATTTATGGCTTTAAAAACAACAACAACAAAAAAAAGTGTTTGTTCTGCAGGGCACTTATCTGGGGCTCTGTGATGCGGAGAACACACTCCTACCCTGTCTATTGTCTGCCCCTCACCCCCCGAGAGAAAGTGGGACCACGTGTGCTCTGCCCCGGGCTAAGCAGTGGCCACTGTGGGGCGAATGAAACTCGTTCCTTGACCTGGCATTGAAAAAAAGCCCTGGAGAGAGGTTGGAAACCCACCGCAAGTAGCAGGAACGGAGAACCAGGGCCTTGGAGGCCAGTTTGGAGAAGCGACAGTCACTTAGGATGGAGGCAAGAGGGGAGCACAGGTACTGTGGATGCCACTCTGAGTCACTGCGTTTGCATCCTTGCTCTCAGTCTCCGCCGCGAAGCCCTGAGAGACAGGTTAAGTCATTTATAGGGTGATTAATTTTCTTGCGAGGGATGTAGGCCTATTCCCAAAGGCCTCACATAATTCAAAACTAGCGCAATTCAAGATTAATTCTCTGGAGGAGGAAATGTAAAGCAGGGTTTGCATTAGTTCGAAATCTGTGCATAAACTAAGACTATTAATACATTATATAGCGAAATTTCAGATTTGCACTGTTCAGATTCTCGAAAAGGGCAACCACACCCTGTACCTCTCCAGGGGCCAGGGGAGCTGACTAGCAGGTGTGAGGATGAACTGTCTTTAAGGGGACCTGGGCCGACATGCCAAAGCCAGGTCACCTCTGCTGGGACAGTCCCAGGCCCACCTTCCCTCCTGCGAGTGAGTATTTTCTGAAGACTGTTTGCCTGGAACGAGACAGGACCACTTAGTAGCCAAAGTTTCATCTCAGACCTCAGACAGACACGGGTTCAAGTCGTGGTTTAGCTGTGTTCTTGGGTAAATCATTCACCTTTTCACCTCTTTGTCTTCTTGCCTGTGAATTAGCAACCACAATGACCAGACCCGCTGCAGAGGGGAGTCCTCAGGATTAAATAAGAAAATGAGTATCAAGCACGCACTTCTGTGCCTGGCTCATGTAAGTGCTCAATACATATTAGCTGGTCTCACTATCAGTTTGAATATTCCACGACCTCTTCTCCCTGCACACGATCTGGGAGAGTCGACATGCTATTATCCCCACTTTATGGGCCGAGAACTGGGGCGTCAGGAGAGGTGAAGAGGCTTGCTCAGTTTTTATCACTGGTACGATGACAAGAAAGGGGCAGGAACGCACAGCCCACACGCACTCTGTCCTCTCCAGCCGGCTCCTATCAGAGGGGACAGGGAGGGGACCCTGCCCATCTGACTCTCCGGAGCCTTGGAGCAGGGCTGGGCCTCTCCCGGACCTGCTACCTGCGTGACCGTCAGCACAGATGTGCTTCGCAGACTCGGCTGGCATTTCAATAACGCCGGGACATTACTCGCTGTAAAAACAGAACATCATTGCTTACCAGGGGCTTATAAAAATAATTGCTACCCAGCCTGGCCTCTGTCATTAGTAATTTATCGCACTGCTCCTCTTTTTGTTAATGCGGTTTACACGAGCCAAACGAATCGTATATACATTGGGAAGCATGTTGGGCTTCACGTCGAGAAGTGACATGCAGAGGTGTGAAGAAGATATTTATGAATTTTTCAAATCCCAAATGGAAGTGGGTGACATGTGAGCAATGGGACAGGGAGAGGCTCTGGAATGGGAGGCAGGAGGCCCTCCCTCCAGCTGGGGAAACAAAGGGTTAGGGTCCCTGCCTTCTCCGGGCTTCATGCCCACACTGCTGTTGCTGCTGCTGCTGCAGGTCACATTCCTGAGGGTGGCCTGAGGGTTCCAGACGCCCCACTCTGTCACCAGACCGCGGCCAAATCCTTAGCCTGGCAGGCAGAGTCCCTTCTCATGGAGGCCCTGCCTTGCTCACTGACTTCCTCCCGCCAACCTGTGATGCTCCTACCCAAGTGTCTGGAAGCTTCCCTAGTGCCTAGATTTGTGCTCATTCCCTCAACCATTTATTCATTCACTCTTTGATTTGATAAACAATCCTTGAGCACTTCCTTGTGCAAGACCTTGTATCAGTTGAGCCCCTGTATCATCTTTCCACCCTCACTGTGCAAAGTGAAATGCCCTCAGGTTGGAAGGAAGGAAGGAGGAGGAAAGATTACTGTTCATTAAAGCCACTTTTGGGCTCCCCGTGGGATGGCCAGCACTCTGCTTGTGTCTCACACTCGACCCCCACAATGGCCTTATGAAAGGTGACTTCCCCATCCTGTTGCTGGGGACATTGAGAGTCGAAGAAGGCAAGTAACTGAGACGTTGCCACAGAGCAAGGACTCAACTGCAGGCAGTGTGGGACCGAAGGCCATCCTTGTAACCTCACCATGTTGTCTCCTTAATAAAGGCCCCGTAAAGCTTCTGCAGTGAGTGAATGAATGAGTGAATCAGTGATGGAAGTGCATGTAACCACCGAGGCCTCAATGGAAGGACACCTGGCCACCCACAAGGCAGATGGGAGAAATGGACAATGTACAAAAGAGGTGAGGTGAACAACTGCTCAACAATTTGGCCAGCAAATTGTAAAGCAGGTCTTCTTGTTAGGCTTTGGCGCAGTTAACTGAGGGGTCCCAGGATGTGGCAAAGTCAGTGAGTCTGAGACTGAAAGTCGCCTAACATCTAACTGTTGGATCTCTAATAGTTCCAGGTAGCTCCAGAACACCTTTGGGATTCCAGTACAGGAAAACATTGTGATCACACTAAGATTTGTCAACAAGCATAC
Organism: Mirza zaza; assembly: GCA_008750895.1. Taxonomy (NCBI): domain Eukaryota; kingdom Metazoa; phylum Chordata; class Mammalia; order Primates; family Cheirogaleidae; genus Mirza; species Mirza zaza. The sequence goes on along the minus strand of VSMD01058039.1, from coordinate 16,777 downwards.
TAGACAGAAGGAGACCCCTTCCTAAATTCAAGTACTCATTCCCTGATACTCAAATTCTTTGAGGGCAAAATACATCCTCTCTGAAACCATAGTATCTCCCAAAATACCTAGCATTGATTATACGTGTTACACATTTGCTGAATTCCTGAATGAATAAATGATTAAGATTCTATGACAGTCCCTTTGCTAAAAAAAAAAACTTACAATATTGCCCAAGAGCTTAAAAATAATTATAAAATTATCTAATTCATTTATAATAGCCAACCTTTTTGAATGCCTACTGATTGCCAGGCACTGCTCAATGAATACTAACCCATTTGACCTCAAAACAACCCACTGAGGCGGACACCACAGTTATCCCTATGTTATAGGTGGGGAAGCCGAGGACAAAGAGGGTTAATAATTTGCTACATGATAATTAACAAGGGGCAGCAGAATTGTTCGTTCATTCATTAAAGAAATACATAGTGAGCACCTGCTATTTACCAGGTAGATCCTGTCCACAGGGACACAGAGGGACACAGACACAGAGGAGTGTTCACGAGGATGTGGAGGCAACCGAGATGCAAGTTCCACCCACAGGGAGGTCCCAGTCTAGAGTAGAAATAGACAATGTTGGGGTCAGGGCCTGATAAAAACCAGAGCAAAGTGGCATGGGAACTGGAAGAAGAGAATGCTAAACATGCCCGTCATGGAACTTCCTAGAAAAGAAACATTTGAAGTCGGCCTAAAAAAACCATGGCCACAGAAATTGGAAGGGTAGGCAAAGGGATGAGAGACGTACCAGTCAGGTGTTACAGTCAAGCAAAAGTGTGGTCTTACCCCTGTCCAGTGTGTTCCCCCTAGGTGTGACCAGGAGGTCGCTCCCCTGCCTAAACCTTCCTTGCCTTGCTGGCACTCTAGGAAGAAAGACCAAAATCCTCACCCTGACCTCAAAGCCCAGCACGATCAGGTCCTGCTCTTCTCCAGCTGCATCTTGCACCACTATCCAAACTGCTGTCTCACCCCCCAGCCTCCCTGGCTCTCTTTCAGGGCCTGAAACCATCCCACCCACCCCTCCCCAAACACAAGCATGTATTATCACTCTGCAGAGCTATGGGTCAAGCTGTAGGTAGGGGCTGGCTGGTTGGCTCTGCTCCACAGGCCTCTCATCCTTCTGGACTAGTGGGCCACCAGGACATGTTCCTTCCACATTGACAGCAGGGGCACAGGAAGCTAAGCTCTGCAAGAAGGCACAGTCCAAGCCTTTGATCATGTCACATCCACTAACATCCCACTACGCTAAGCTAGTCACATGACCAAGCCCAAAGCCAAGGGGGTGGAAAGTAAACTGGCCTCTATGGGAAGGGCAGGGTATGAATATGCTGACCAGCAGCCAAACTGTTACAGCGTCACTTCCATCCCATGTCAGGGTCTTTGAGCACTCTGTCCTCCGGCTGGGAGGTTCCTTCTATCCTCTGCGCCTCTCTGCCCACCTACCCAGACTGGCTGGGCCCTGCTCTCCCAGGGCTCTCAGGACACCGTGCAAGTTTCCTTTGTTGTGTTATATTTGCCAGGATGTGTAGCTGCATGTGTGTGATTATTCAACCTCAGTCAGTCCTCCCGTGGGGGCAGAGACCACATCTGTTCTTGCTCATCATGGCAGCTCTGCAGTCAGTGCCCGGAAGTATTCACCGGATGAGCGCGTTCAACAAGTGGACTCGTGGAGGACGTCCCCGGAGGGCTTGTGTTGTCGCCGGCAATGTCGCTGGCAGAGCACAGAGCGTGAGGCAGAGTGCGCAGGATGGAGAGCAGAGGGCCGCAAAGAGGCCGTGGCGAGGGTCGTTCAGCCAAATCCATCGTTCACTCGCACAAGTGTGCATTATACTTTTCACACGGGGACACTGCTCTCTTAGCGCTTACCTGTAGGAAAAGGAGACCCTTTGCACACGCGAGAGTTATCAGATGCCGTGAACCCCAGCATCTGGGGACAGGAGGGAGGGGACAGAGTGTCCTTGGCAAGGGGAAGATGCAGGAGACATTCCCAGCCATAACCGCACTCCCTCAGGGTGCGGCCGATGCTACTATTTTAAAATAATGGTGTAAACACAGAATCAGTGCCGCAAATCCCCCGCCATAGGAGAGAAGAGCACACCGAAGAGCTTGCTCGTGACTAGGAAGCAGTTCAAAATCGGGCCAGTTTGAGTCTAAGATAGTATTGTCAATTGAAGACACAGAGTCCGTGGGGAGCTCCCGTTCCTTCGGCCGCTGGATTGAGAATCAAAAGCCCCAAACTCACCAAGATTAATTACAGCAGTAATAGGACTAAATACTCATTATCAAGAACATAATGCTTTTATGTGTGTTGCACAAAAAAGTTTTCCCATCCTATCAACCACTGCGTAAAGTGGACGTTATTTGGTTGATGAGGAATCGGACCCTCAGAAGAATTAAGTGTAATAACTTCTTTAAAGATGTACAGAGATGGAAAGGAAGAGCCTGGATTTGAACCCAGGCCTGCTGTGGCAGACAGCCTCTAAGATGTCCCCAGAGACTCCAGCCTCCTGGTATTCACCCTGTGTAATGCCCGCCCTTGAGAGGGAGCCAGAGCTGGACATAATTACCTCTCACAAAGGGAGCACTAATGAAACAATGAAACAACGCAGTCACTTCTGATACTGTGTTACAGAAAGACTATGGCTTTCATCTTGAGTCACATATCTCTCTCCCTACCTTCCTCTCTCCCTTTCTCTCTTTCTCTCTCTCTCTGTCCTTATCTCTTTCTCTCCCACTCCCTCTCCCCCCCCCATAATGAAAGAAGCTGGCTGCCCTGTTGTGAGTAGCCCTGTGAATAAGGGACTTACGTCTCTGACCGACAGCCAGTGAGAACCTGAGGCGCTCAGTGGACCAGACCCCTCGAGGGACTGAATCTTGCCAGCAGCCGTGTGAGAGAGCTTGGGAAGCGGTCGTCATCAGCCAAGCCTTGAAGGGACAGTGGCCCCAGCCAACACCTCCGCTGCAGTCTTGGGAGAGACCCTGAACTGGAATCACAAGTGGATTCCTGACCCATAAGCATGGTCAAACAGTAAACGTGTGCTGTCAGAAGCCATAAAGCGTGGGGATAATTGGCTATGCAGCAATAGGAAGCTAATACATTTACCCCTAATTCCAAAGCCCATCCTCCCAAACACTGTAGCCTGCCACGTCAGAGAGCATTCCCGGTCACTGCGGCCACCAAACCACCTACCCGCGACCTAAACGATAGATTGACGCAACAAATGTGCACCCGAGGTTTGGGTGAGGAAGAGCATATTAGGATGCACGTCTTGAGCCAGCTCCTCTGAATGAAATAATTAGTACAGTTTACTACCTGCCAGGGTTTTCCATTCAATGTTTTAATGAAATTATTGTCATTTAAAATGGTTGTTACACCTCAGCCTGCCTCAGTCTGAAAGTTCCCTGAGGTGCCTAGCTCATTAGGAGAACCACAGCGAGGAAATGCACGGCAAGAAGACCTTCCCTCACTCACTCATTTTATACTCGAACACTGTTAGGTGCCAGGCACTGGGAGGGATTGCAGGGGAAACACGCTTGCCATTTTCTTCAATCCTATTTTAAGATAAGCACCCAAACACAGACAGAGTGCAATTGATTAATGCAGGGAATTCTAGGAGGCTTCTTGCAGGAAATGGCCTTACAGCTGGGAGAAGCATCAAAACAGACCAAAGGAGGGGAAGGGAGGATAATTTTCTTCCCAATTCATTAACTTGCCCATTAATTCAACAAATATTTATTGAATACCCCCCCCCATTCCTACTGTAGAGGTCACCAAGGATACAGAAAAAAAGTCACTATCACTATAAGGACAACATTTAGAGAAAACTTAATTGACCAACTGCAAGCATTGACCAGAGAGGTAAGGGGAGATTAAAGAAATCTCCCCTATGATTAGTGGGGTAGACTCTCAGTGAAAGCCTTGCTGAGTACCTGAGACTAGATTTGGCCCTGTCACAGGTGACCCTATAGATGAGCATCCAAACGAGGGCATTTTGAAGGAGAGAAAGGGCACCACTTGCAATTAAACAGTGAACTGGAGCTGTCCCAGGCAAACGAAGGCAATAGTCACTTAGCTGTAAAGAACCGGCAGGGGTTAGATGAGGCTTCCTAAAGCAGAAAGACTCATGTGAGTGACAGCTCTGAAGCAGAAATTATTAATTGCAAATTATTACAGAAATTAATACAATTATTTAAGTGTGCTGATAATAAGGCTTATTACAGTACCTGCTCGATGAATATTTGTGGAAGAGAGGAAGAGAAGGAGGTTAATTTGCCAACAGCAAACCCAACTTTGGGAAAATTATTTAATTCCATCAAAACCCCTAGACTTAATGAAGTCTCCTAAAATTTTCCACCTTGATTTTGTGTCTTAATTGACCTTTGACGATGAGCTCAAGTATCTCAAAGACTCCCCCGACCCCCGCCGCCCCTGGCCACCCTGCAGGCTTCAAGTGATCCTCCCGCCTCAGCCTCCCAAGTGACTGAGATCAGAGGTGTGTGCCTCTACGCTCAGCTTCAAATCAAAGACTTAAGGATGGGGTATGGCAGAGAGCAAATGTCACAGGCATGGATCCTGATCTTGAACCACAGTTCCACCACTTATTATTAAGTTTCAGAATCTCACTCTGCTCAATTGTAAAAGAAGGGTTAGAGTTCCAACCTCCAAAGGCTATTATGTGGTTTAAATGAGATAGTATTTCAATGCACATATAGCTCCTGGCACACAATAACATGTAGCACATCTCTGTTCTTTTTTCTCTCTTCAGTAAGCTAAATGCACGAAGTATGCTGAAAATGCCTTAGTATAAGCTTAATTTCCGCCTGAATTAACAGCCACTTTCTTATAAATACGAGGGATTTTTACAAAGAAAACTCAAAATGACCAAAGACACTCAGTTTAGGGAATGAAAAATGTCAGCTCATTAGTCCTGGACACACTACAAGGCTTCTGAAACCAAGATTCTACAATGCTGTGCATATTTTCACCAGTGAATAAAGAACCAAATAGATTTTTAAAAGAAATTTGGATAATTCTGCCATTTGAACAACAAAGTTGAACAGATTTTAATGGCATTTTAAGCCTTAGAAAATAAGGCTCCTTAATGTAAATGCCGACAGACCCTTAACTATAGCAAGACATCCATCGACACAGTAATAGCTTTAAGAGGGAGAGTAAAACACCTATTTACATTTTGAGTGCAAGTCTATTCCCTAAACACATGCACATTTGAATCAGATAAAAGACCAAGAAGCAACCTCAGGCTGACTGACAGATGCGCTGGTGGCAGGAGGATGAACTGGGATCAGTCTCTAACACCACTATTAGTGATTGTTCCTCATCTAAACGTCAAATGTTGTCATGGCTGAATCATACTCCCTGAGCGGTAAGACCATTGTCTACTTCGTCCTTGCAGACATACCTCTGGAACGGGAACCCAAACCAGTGGTCCTCAACCAGCGATCCAAAGACCAACAAACTAGCCGCATGTCCATCTGTCAGTTCTGCACAAAGTCCAGCGCCTAACGCAAAGGAGAGGTGCCAGGAAGATCGTTAGAAAGACAAGATGGAAAGAAGACAGGGAGACGAGAAGAGAGGGGGGGGAGGAGGGAGGACACAGTCCAGAACCACATTCAGGATTTCAAAGGACACCCCGGAGGGCGGGCTGGTTTGCATACCTGCAGCAAGTGCCCTGGGCCACTCCCAGGTTACGGAAGGGCATGTCCCAGGAGCCCAGATTGTCACACATCCAACTTCGAGGTTCAGATAGTCCTTGACTGCTTCTTTCTGTTAAGCTTTGCTTCTCCTTTAAATCATGAGTGATGCAGGGGACCATTAATGGGGAGGAGGTCCTGGCCTTGCGGGTGAAAGTCCCACCTCCTCCATCCCCAGTGAGTGTCCCTGTTCACTCCCAGCATCTTCTGCCAGGGTCATGGCAAAGCTGTCCTAGTGTCTCTTCTCGCCCTCTCCCATTCATCTGTCACCCATCTCCCCTGTCCTCTCTCTAAAACAGACATTTGATGCTGACACCTCACGCTGAAAGCCCCGTTTTCTGCTTTTTCCCTGAGAGCTCCAGGGATACAGAGCCACCAGGACTCCGTTATCTGAGGGCTAATTCATTGCCTAGCAGGCTCCCTCACTACAGGTTGGGAAACTGAGTCCCAACGCAGTGGAGTGATGAGCTCAAGTTCCCCAGACAGAAAAGAATTAGCCAAGCAGGCACCAGTGCCCCAGGCTCCCCCACTCCACCCCCCCCACCGCCAGGCTGGGGCTGTCCATCCGGACCACACTCTTGCAGGCACCCAGCCCTTCCCGGATCCTGAGACACGCCCGGGCGTTACTGCACCAGCCCAAGTTCCGCCACTGTCTGGAGAAGCATCCACCTGACTCTCAAACATGCCAGTCTTACTACCATGGACAGACTTCTTAATGATGCCGCCAGTACTGTCGATGGCATCCTTTAGTGCCCCTTCATGAAGAAAAAGAATTATACAACTCTCTCTTCCATTGTCTTTTGGTTCCTTTGCTTTATGCAGACTCAGAATGTTCTGTGAATTAAAGTGACAACAACAGGGATAATAATCTTGGCAGTAATAATAGCCGCTGATATTTATTGAGTTCTAATCCTGTGCCAGGTGCTACTCTAAGCACTTAACATGTATGGTGGAATAACGGGTCCAAATAAATATGAATTTAAGGGAATTCTGGCCAAACACTTCTGGACTTAATAGCTAAATCTTACACTCCTCAATGTTAGGTTCTGATTTGGCTGCTGCGTCCTGGTGCCTGTGCCATTCTAGGAACTGTGCACACCACCTCTCCCACCCCTGGTACAAATCGGCATGGGTTGGGCACTATAATTATTATTTCTCCAGGGGGATAAATAATAATAATAAGGCACAGATAGATCAAATCACTTGCACAGGGTCAGCCAGCCAGTGTCGACTGGCAGAGGCAGAATCAGAACCCACACCCAACAATTTCCAAACCCCGACCACGGCAGGTGCCCCACGGCCATGCTGAAGTTTCTCGCATCATCAGATGCGCAGGCCAGGGGCATCTCAGGAGGGGAGACGGCTGGAGGAGCAGAGCAAACATTTAGCTCCTGATGTGAAAGCAAAGGACACCGTCGCCTTTGGAATTTGGTGTGGGTTTCATGGAGAAACCATGCCACAGACGACCTCGCCTGTCCCTTCTGCTCTTTGTAGCACCTAAGGGCGGAGCAGACCCTGCAGGCTGCCCGGGAAACCTAACCATCGCTGTCAAACTTGCTCTTCTGAGAAGAGAAGGTGTTCCAAGTGTGAACGGTAACACAATTAATGCGCATATGGTGGGCAGCTTTAGACCCATGACATTTTAGAATTAGACAGCTGCCACCATCATCAATATTTTCATTGAAGGAGGCAGATCTTCAGCCTGGGAATGTCCATAAAGGGAGGGTGGCTTTGAAGACCAGCAGGTCCAAGTTTGAATCTTGCCTGTGCTGCCCATGAGCCATGTGATCTTGGGAGAATCACTAAAGCCCACTGGATTAACCCCATCTCTGCAGGTGTGAAATGGGAGCGTCACACTTATTACGAGGCTAAAATGAGACGTGTAGCACCCAGTGTGATTCTGGAACCTGGAGGGTGCCAGTCCCCAGGGACAAAGGGCTGGTCTGACTCCAGAGCTGAAAGCCTGGGTTCAAACCTCAGCTCCGCAGCCTGCTAGCTGAGGGGCCTGGGCAAATTACCTAATCTCTCTGTGCCTCAGTTTCCTCATCTACACAATAAAAGGTAGACAGTCTTGTGGGTGTGATGAGGATGAAATGAATGAATGTATCTAAAGAGCTTAAAACAAAGTAATAAAGAAATCTGCAACCAGGATCATCTCAGCTTCACGTTTTTTAGCCTTTGCTTTGGATCATATATTTGGTTCAATCCATATCTTTTCCATCTGATTCTAATCAACAAAGATTGTGTTTATAATATCGTAGATATATATTTTTTAATAAGAAAAATACTAAGACCCAGGATTGGCCACTGCATTTGCAATGCAATTTGTAGAATATTCTCCACCAGCCGACCACCAGAGTGCCCCATTTCACATGAGACTGATTGATTGACAGATCAATACCTGGATGGAGCACATTGTCACTGCCCCTTCTCAGCAGATCCCATGTAAAAGTGCCTTGAAAAATGTCCCCTTTCTTCAATCTCCCCACACAAGTGCCGATGACCCTCCTGCCACTTAGAGATGGGAACGAAGTTTTCAAAACCATAGAGCGTAGCTTTAAAAATAAAAGCTTTGCAGGTTTCTCTTCTGGCCAAACAGATCCCTACATTGGCTCCTCTCAAATTAGAACGTTAAGAGGGAAATGATTTGGTACAAAAAGCTTTTAATGGAAGGAGAGATGGAGAGAGGGGGAAAAAAGAATGAACAGAGGCAAGTAGAGTGAAAAGGAAAAGTTTAGGGGTCGTGATCCACTTATGTCTTGGAAACTCCCAGAAGTTCATGTTTATGTTACTCTCGTGGTCCCCCCACCCCCTTACTGTCTCTTTAAATGTCTCTTAAAAGAGCTCAGTGGCCTTTAGCGAGCCTGTCACTGTTTGTACATGTTTCTCTTCTTGGGGCCATGCACCCGTGCATCACCTCAAGGAAAACAAGGATGAGTCAGTGCTCCCATTTTACAGATGCCTAAGTTGAGGCCCAGAGAGGAAAATGACTCCCTCAGAGCCACGCAGCCCAGCACCAACGATGTCCAAACCACAAGGGGGACACCCGGGGCACCGAGGTGCATGGAACTGCAACAGTATGAAGTTCAGAGCGTGCACAGAAGGGATAAGAAGACACACCCCAGTGAGCCAACAGTAGCCTCTCCTCAGATGTAGCTTTACAAGTGGTCTTTCTTTTCTTTCCTCTATTTTATGAAATATTTAATAAGGTGGTTAAACTAATATCATAAGTGCACTTATTTTAGGTATGTATTTTCTCTGTTACTCCATGGATTTCCCAGAAGTTGCATTTAAAATCAGCTCAGAAGTTAAAGAAAATCTCCCAGTTTTCCAGATCAATTCTTTCAGTATTTTTAAAGCACCTATTATGTTCCTAGTTCAAGGCCAGGCACTGTGAGGTGGTCTAGAGCCTGGACAAACCCTACCCCATTGTAACTGCACAGGAGAGACAGTCGCACAAAGCAAGCCATTAGAGAAACATCCAGGACAATACAGAATCGAATGTTTGCCTGCACCTGGGTGGTGCCAACCTGCATGTTCCGGCAATGGAGGGCAAACTGTAATTCTTCAGCAAACGGGCCAGGCAAGAGCTTCACGTGGTTTAAGAAGAATTCTCCACTTACAAGATGCATCAACTCAAACTATTACTTCTTAAGGCAGTGTTTTTTCCAACACCTCTTCCAAGCTCTCCGAGTTGCATTGTACTAATAAGTAGTGATTTTGGAGTCTTTAAATGTTAGACTGTATAATGAAAAAGGGCAAGGAAGTGTTTTTAAATACCAATGAATTCCAGCATCTTGGGTTGCCAGAAGTCTGGTCTCTACCTCCGGTTTCCTGCCCAAGTGTTTGGGATTTGCACATGTCTGTCGGAAGCTGACACATTGTGTCCTCCTGTCCTTACTCTTAGAGTCCTGAGGAGTCCAGGCTGTTGGGAGGACCGTCTTCCTGTGGTGAGGAGCCACCTGGCTGTTAATTCCTGCACCACCCTTGGTGTAGGGACCACTTGGAGCTCTCACCAACAGCCCCGCCCTTCTCCTGCCTAGCATCCACGGCTCGATTCTAGGGGAAAGGAGTAGACCTTGAGTACCTTGCAGGATGTGTAGGAACATATATAGAAGGAACCTTCACCCCTATCAGATGAAGAACGGTGTGAGAAACCAGGAATTTTTACTCTGGGAACAAACTAGAAGCATAGACATTGTGTAGCTCTGAAGAATCCACAAGGAGAACATTGCTACCACCAGTTTACTAATGGTGGCCTTGTCTAGCCATTGCAGGAGTCTCTTCATCCTCACAGCATCACCCTCATAGCACCCTAGGGGAGATGCTATTATTTAGACCCATTACTCCTATAAGGAAACTGAGCCCTTGAGCATGTAACTCACTCCCCCAAAGCCATCCCTCTCCACCATGGGGAGCCAGCACTTGACCACAGGTGTCTGGCACTCCAGGGAGAGAGGCCAGAGGCGGGAGCTGCAGAGGTCTGAAGGACTCGGCCAGGCTGTACCATGGAGAGGCGCTGCAGGAGGAAGAGCAGCGGCTCCCAGTTTCTTTGGACACCAGAACCCTGAGGTCATTGTCCATAGGGCCCACCTTTAAGCCTCAGTCCCCAGGGGGTGCCGTGGGACTCTGCATGGCCCTACAGCTTCACAAGTGCACCCAAGACTGAGCCGCGGAGCCATGGTGTGCCCCCCACAGTTCTTGCAGAAACTCAACCCCCCCGTGCAGCAGTTTGGGGACGTGTGGCCTTTGGGAGGTGATTGAGTCACTAGGGTTCCACCCTCACGAGTGGGACTAAATGTCCTTACAGAAGGGTCTGGCAGAGGGCGCTTGCTCTTTGCTCCTCTACCTCCCACCACCACAGGACACGGTGACTCTCCACTCTGGAGGGAGCACCCAGTGGGGGCCTGGGTCCCAAGAGTCTAGGGCAGAAGCAACGAGACTCCTTAGGACCCATCTGGTGAGCCCCAGAATGTCACTTCACTGCATTCTAGAGACAGAGCAAGTCTCTGAAGCCAGCCAGACTCAAGGGCAGGGGAATCCGACTCCGTAACTAGATAGAAGGAGTGGACAAGTATTTGCAGCTATTTCTATGCTATGACAGTCCCAGAAAGTTATTTTGGGGTGTGGATATGAGAAGAGGGAGTGGATATGGGACAGGCAAAACCTGCTATAGAGAGAGTCTTCCACGTGCTCCTACATCCAGAGTCTTGCCCGTCTGGCTACTTGGCCTCTCTAAGACTTGGTTTCCCCTTTTATAAAAGGAGGACAAGAGCCCACTGCTACCCTGGCAGAGAAAGATGCAATGTGACCCTGGCATCCAGCCCCACCCACCAGTGAGGTCCTTGCCTCCCCATGTCCACCGGGCCTGAAGGTGCCAGGAGTGTCATGACTCACCAGAGCCACACTGCGGTCCGGGCAGAGCTGAGACCGGGCGGTGGGGACTCGCATGCTCCGCCCGTGGCGTGCTCCGCAGAGCAACAGGACACGAATTAGCTGCTTTATGAGAAACTCAATTTCCTTATTACGGGGCAAACAGCCACTGTTCTATTCTAACTAACTAGACTGATTCAATTAACGGTGCTAAATACAGTTCCTACTTGAAAATAACTTCAGTTTACTGCTTCTACAAACCTCATTACATTTGATTAAACAAAATACATAGTAATAGACAAAAGATGTTGCAAACTTTTGGCCATGGCCCATTGACTAGGGGCCTGCAGCATTCAGCAGGGAGGAGGAATTATGAGCGTGGGCCTTAAAGTCAGACACTGAGTGGGAAGCTCAGCTCTGCCTCCTAGTACCTCTGGGGCTCTGAACCGAAATCTCCCCACCTCAATTAAGAAGAGGGTATGAGTACCCACTTCCAAGGGTTGCCATGAGGAGGAAACAAGAGAAACACAGTGTTGGTGGCTGAATCGTGCACCCCCAGATTTATCTGTTGAAGCTCTGGCCCCCGATGTGATTGTATTTGGAGCTGTGGCCAAAAAGGAAGTAAGACAGGTTAGGTGAGGTCAGAAATGCAGGACCTAGTCCGACAGGACTGGTGTCCTTGTAAGCAAAGGAAGAGATACCAGACTATATTCTCACCCCCCCCCACACACACACACACAGAAAATGGGCCACGTGTGAACACAGCAAGAAGGCGGCTGTCTGCAAGCCAGGGAGAGAGGCCTCGCCAGGAACCGAATGTATTGGCACCTTGGTCCTGAGCTGCTAGCCTTGGAACTGTGAGCAAAGACACATGTCTGCTGTTTAATCCGCCCCGTTGGTGACAGCGTGTTACAACAGCGCGAGCTGACTGACACACACCTCAAGTGCAGGGAACAGGTCAGGGCACAGAACAAGTGCTTTGTGAACTGTTTGGCAGCTGCTACTTTTATTCTCTAAGGCCCCTTTTTGTGGCACTTCCAGAGCTAGGACATGTCTGAAATACCCTCTTCGTCAGAGAGGGATGTGAAAGAGGTGACGGAGAACACCACCACCACTGCACAAAACAACAGCAACAGCGAAACGTGAGCATTTTCACCGGCTTCTAGACTGGAAGCTTGTTGAAGGCAGGGCCCGTGTTCTGCTCAACTTCACGCGTCCCCTGGCCTGGCGCAGGGCCCAGTGCGTGCTTAGGTGACACGTGTCGATGAATGAACTGACAACTGGAGGAAGGTGCAGGTTGGAGTCCACCAGGCAAGCATCAAAACGTGGCTTTGTTTGGTTGGATTCTGTTGTACTCACTTAAACAAATACTTGTTGAGGGCTGCTTCTCATTCGTCCAAGAGCTGAGGATAAATAAAGTGTGGTCTCCGGTCTTGAAAAGAGAAAGAAGAAAAACTGTCACTTATCAGAAAACAAGAGGAGGGACGCGACAGAGGGTTTTCAAAGTGCTCCAGGATCCCAGAGGAGAGAACAATCACGATCCCCTTAAAAAGAACAGGAAAACAAAATGCAAAGCCATGTTCATTTGAGCCTAAAAAAAAATGAGTCACTAAAATCAGCCAGCATTTATGAAAATGAATGATCAACTCTGGCAATCAGTTTCTGCAATTGTTTAGTTAACAAGGGTTTTGGCCGCTGCAAATACAAAAGAAAGATCTCCTTTATTTTTATCATGGAAATGAGGAAGAATCACAGAGGAAAGAAACTCCCAACGGGAGAATAATGAGGCGAGATTCCACCGCCAAGCCGGGCGGTCAGGACACACACCCACCCACGGGGACTGGGCAGATTCCACCTGGGCTGTAGGGAATGGGCCGGGGATGGCCCATGGCTCGTGGTCCACCTTCCACGTGGAGGGCCCAATGCAAGCACAAAGCAGGTGAGAAGAGGTGAGAAGAGGGGAAGCTCTTACAGCAGGGGTAGCACAGAGGCATCGAGGGCAGTGGGGACGGGGTCCCCTCTCCAGGGCTTGCTGGCCACCTGCCACATGCCAGGAGCTGGAACTGATGACGGAGAGCCAGGGTCTGCCCTGGAAAAGAATCAGGGTCAGGAGCATCGCCCATCTCAACACCTCCCCTCCCCCCCCCAAAGGCTCTACTCTCCTACTCTTGCCATTGATCAGTCATCTGATCCATCACCCCCAATCCTGCCCTCCGTGACCGGGGCTATCCGATCACCCCTCCCCCAAAAATGCATTCTCCCAGACCTCCTGCCTCCCTCCCCACCTGCACCTGCTCACTGGCCACACCCTCTTCTGTCCATCCTACTGCCCACATCTCTCCTTTCCTCTCCTCTGCCCCTCCTCTGGGCCGCCAGCATCCCTCAGCTAACTGCCCCAGCAGAGGCCAGCCTGGCCTGCAGGGTTCCTGGGCTGACCCCTGCATTCGTCTGCACGGGCTTAATAGGGATTTATTCTATCTTAGCTCTGCAGGCTAGAAGTCCAAGATCAAGGTGTCGGCTGGCTACATCCAAGGCCTCCTGATTTGGCCCGTGGATGCCGGTTTCTCACCGTGTCCCCTGGTGGCCAGCCCTCCGTCCGTGTGCTGTCTGTAGCCTCAGCTCCTCTTCTTATAAGGACACCACTTATTTAGGATTAGGGCCCTCTTTAACAACCTTGTTTCCATTAGTTTCTTTAAAGATTCTGTCTTCAGATACAGTCACATTCTGAGGTACAGGGGGCAAGGACTTCAACATATGAATTTGGGGGTCACAATTCAGACTTAGCAATTCCCTGCTAAGTCACCCCATTCAACCCCCCTGTAGAACAATAGGTCTAAGGTGCCCCACTTACCTGAGCCCTCCCCAGACCAGATGGCTTCCCCGGGGGCCCAGAACCTACAGGATAAAATCAAGAAGACCCCAGCAGGGGCTGTGAGGGAGGATTGGGTGGGTACCTCCTGCACCTCAAAATATCGACACTCAGCATTTCAGAGCCACGGGCGGCTTCCCAGACTGTTCCTGCCACTGCAGTTCTCTTTTTCTGGCCAGTTCCGAGCCAATCCGGGCATCACTCTCATTCTTCCCCGTCTCGCGGCCTGGGTTACCCCTGATCACGGTGTTCCACTGCCCCATCTGTTTTCTTCACTTGTTTTTAAACACATAGGGCCTGTGTCCAGTGCCCTCGAGTTCTCACCACCTAGCAACAGCGTTGGGTGTTCGGTGGAAGCTTGAGGAATAAATGAATAAATGAATGAATGGCTGCTGGCCTCCGTTAATGACAGAGTGTGAACTCCTGGAGGAAGGGGACCGTCCTTGTTCATCCCTTGCGTTGCTCACTCCCTTTCGGAATTCAGGGCAGTCTTGTGCTAAGCGGATGCCTTCCCAACCTGTGGGGGGATGGATTTCGACAGGGCAGAGGCAGGGGACTCTGCAGACGCCACCTTTAGGTCTGAGAGTGTCTGCCGTTTAATCAGTTTTAAATTGCTCCTCATCATTTCCCGTCCTTGACTATACACACTGAATTAGCCTCGACTTTTAAACATAGTGAACCTTCGTTGTAAAGGAAAGCAATCGCTTCTGCGGCAAGAGCGCCGTTCTGAAGCCGGCACAGTTGGGGTGCTGCCCCAGGGACCTCCTTCCCAGCTGCGTAACCTCGAACGCAAGTCCCTCAACCTCCCATCCTATACGCACCATCTGTGAAACGGAAAGCGTGCAAGTTGCTTTCCAGTTCGCTGTGAGCACGGGCCAAGATGAATGCGACTCCTTTCCCTTGGCCTACTGCCACACTTCAAACGCTACCCTCGCTTCCATTATCCGTAGGTTTTAGAGGTTTTTGTTCCAGCAGGAGATGTTTACAGAAAACATTCTTGGGTGTTGGGGTGGGGAGCACAACCAAGCAGTGGATTTATAAGGAAGGACTCAAGGTGCCATGCACTGGGGAGATCTGAACTTACCTAGAATTGATTCCCATTGTCAACTGAAACTTACCCAGGAATTTCAGGTAGCAGAAGTTCCAAAAAAAAAAAAGATTCTAGCCGTCAATGACAATTGGCAGTGTGTTTGTGCCTCCCTCATATTCTGATGACAATTTCCCAGTCTCTCTGCTTAGAATGATAGCATTAGCACCTGCTCGTGGGGAAAGGTGGACGGCAGAGACAGGCCTCTCCCTAAATCTGGAGGCGGGTGCCGTGTGTAGACACGCTTTTTGTTTTCCAAAATGTTTATGGCTCCCTTGGACATGGTAAGCACTAACTGATTTGCTTTCTCCTTACAACTCCTGGACTGGGGTGCAGCAAGCTCTAGTGGGGAGTCAGCAACAGACAAATGAGGCTTCTGTTCAAGCTCATGCGTAATCAAAACAAATTGAATATCCACCCTTATTTCCACAGGGAGCAGCACTATAATGATTAATGCTTGACAATGATATTTAATTAAAGCTTATTTACTTTATATGTACTTTCCGAGTATTTTTCCTGTGGTATACCAAGCACCAACATTCCAAGATCATCTAACATATCACAGGTGAAAACAAGGGTTATAATAGCAAGAAGAAATGTACCCTGACATCAAGCACAGCCTGGAAACATTTTTTATAATAAAGAATATTTGCAGTGCACAAATTTGAAAACAATTTGATTCTCAAGGTCTGTAGCATTTCATCTCTCTCTTTCTCTCTCTCTCTCTCTCTCTCTCTCTCCTTTTCTTCTGTCTCTTTCCTTCAAAATATACATCACAAACACAAAAACACAATTGTGTATAGACACAATTGTGTAGGCACAATTTTGTTTTCCTTATTTTTGTTGTAAAATTCCTCACCTTCCCTAACGCAGCCACAGGCTTCCAACATAATTAACCCTGAAATTTCCAGCTTCAGCATGTTCCCGCCCAGAAATTTAGATAGAATCAGCACATACAGATCATACATCCAGCACATACAGCACATACATCCCTCCTAAATTTCAGACCAGAAATATCAGTCTTGTTTTCAGGTCCTGGTATTTGATAGTGAAAGTCATATTGTGAAATTCACTTCTGGAAAATATATCTTAGGGTCTTTAATAATTTCCCCAAAATTACAGCTGATTGAATCTAATCTTATAGCACCAATTAATTATCTTCAACATAACTAAAATTATTATTCTTTCCAATTGGAAGAAATGTGATTTAATTTGTGCAACTTCTGTGCAAGGCATGACAAATCATGTATCCATTTTAGTAAAAAGAAGTCAGAAGCTAGACTTTGGAAAAATACTTATTTTCAAATTTTTAAACTCTTCTAAGCAGTTTGTTAGGAAAAAAAAAAGTATAATGAAATGGAAATAATCATTCATCGTGGTTCACTACAGAAAGCATAAAGTTCGTCCCATTCTGCTCCTAGACTCATACTCTCACCAAACAATAATGTTCTTATCCTTTGAAAGGAGACAGAACGTTCACGTCTGCAGATGAGGAGAGAAACCCACGTCCTTCCCAGGGGAGCCCCGGGTGCAGATTCTAGAGGGAAACGCAGCTGGCAGGTGGAGATGCTGGGAGCCGGCAGCCCTGCACAGCGGCAAGCACCCTACAAGTTCACAGGCAGCCTTCTCAGCACAGGAAGTTCCCACTTTCCCCCAAGGATTCCTGAAGGTCTCCTCTCCTGATGAGCTTACCTAATTCA